>BMAO01007849.1:0-45681 GCA_019973975.1 Trichonephila clavata
CCCGGTTTGACCTTTCTTCCGAATGTATTGTCGAGCCGCATGTATTGATTACGTGTTGCGGTGTTGCGTGCGTAAACCGTGGGCGTTGGCTAACTTTGGGACTTCACTTACAGGGCGTTGTTTAAAGCTATGGGCATTTGCCTCGGTTTAGAAAAGATCTCTTACGCTAAAATGCCCAGTGTTTAGATTTAATGCGAATGCTATGGTTTTTTAAAGCGGGGGAAAGTATTGGCGATTATGTAGAAATAGAAAAAGAATGTCTTGAGATTTATGGAATCCATTAAAAAACCCTATAATTTACTTCCTTCTGTTTCTAATTTTTTTCCTTTCTTTTTTTTCATATATTCGGTGTCAACTCCTCAATTAAAAAAAAATTCATGAATAAACTCTGAAAATTATTTCGTCATTTGAGCATTACAATTATAATTATTACTCTTAAACTTTGTTGCTACATTGGTTCCCCCCCCCCTGTAAAATGTTTATGGTTCTGAATGAAGTGTAATGTATCATTTTCCACCGCAGTTCTCAACTTCTTTAACTTGAAATTTTAACAATGTATTAGTGGACTTATTATTAACGTTACCTTTAAAAGCAACACAGAAGCTAGTGACGCAAAATCTCATAAATTTAGTCATGTGTTTAGGGCGGCATCCTCCCCGAATTTCTCCACCATGCTTATATTAGGATTTTAAACATCTAAAAATTTAGCATCCACCATCCCTGCACACCAGCTGAATCTTTAGAGGAATCAGGATTCGAACACATGGCTAAATTAAAATATAATCTGTTACAAATTCACTGCGGCCAGGACCGATTCCGGATTGCGGATACCGGAGATTTTAACAACGTAAAAAAAAAAGATAATTATTTCTCTCTTTTTCATTCTCACACATAGGATTTACAGGTAATGCTCGAAGAGATCCATTTCTTGACACTGTAAAATTTTTTAAAGTAATTATTACTTAAAAATATAAAGTAGTCATTGTTATTCCAATTTTTTTTTATTTCTATACTATCCGTTACCCGCCCACTTCGCTGGGTATTTCACAATGTAGAATGAATATATATATATATATATATATATATAAGGTCGATGCCGTTAAAAGGTATTTCTTTATATGATTACAATTTTTAATTGAGGTTTTATTTTTGATGGCATTGGCGAGGCAGTCCTTTGCTATAGTAAAATCAGTTTATTGTACATTTAACACATAGCATTCCACATAACAAGAAGCAAACAAGAGACACAAAACACAAACCAAGCTTCAGCCGATTACATGACGAAACACAAAACAGAAGAGAAAGAGGGACAGTCTCCAGGAATCTCAGTGTATATATAGTCGGCTAATCACATGATCTGAGTGGGTGGATAGATGTTGTTCAAAATACTCTCGTTAGGTGGCTAGAAAGTTTATTAATCAAACGTGGGTCCTGAAGGAATGGACCATAGGTAATTAAAAGTTATTAAGAATAATTAATGGAGATTATTATATAATATATATAAATTAATGATATCTAAGTCCGCATCTAAAAACGCATTACGCGTTCGATTGTAATAAAAACGTTCTCGCCTCTTGATTAAAAAAATGGACAGGACATCTAAATAATATCTAAAACTGAAGTAGAATTATCTTTTACATTCCCGCTCCCTCAGGGGATTTTCACAAAACCCATTTTCAGTGGATCTCTACTCAACAAAATAAACATGCTTGCCAAATTTAAATTCTACATCTAATAGTTGAAAAACAGGAATTTTTTTTTAAGTAACTCCCTTTGAGAGTCAATTTCCTTAAAACCCATTTTTAGCGGATTTAAATTTAACAAAAGAAACAAGCATACCAAATTTCGTTACTATAGGTCAAACGGTACAAAAGCGGGAATATATTTGAATACAACCCCAGTAATCCCTCACCCACATAGGAGTCGATTTTCGAAAAACCCATTTTTATACAGGATCCCTATTCAACAAAAGAAACATGCTTACCAAATTTTAAGTATGCGTGTCTAACAGTTCAAAAACAGGAATTTCTATCTATAACGCCCCTTAACCCCTCTCAACAATCCTTTTAGGCAACGATTTTTTGCAAAAAACCCGCTCTTAGTGGAACTCTAGTCTATGAAGGGAACTTAAGTCCACGAAAAGAACATACTTACAAAATTTAGGTTTTATAGTTCAACTACTGGAATATTAATCAATAACGCCCCTTAATCCCTCGCAATGCCCCCTAGAGGGTAATTTTCTCAAAACCTCTTTTTTAGCGGATCTCTATTCCATGAAAGGAAGGCACCTCTCCAAATTTCAAGTCTGTAGGTCTAATAATTGAAAAACGGGAATATATTTATCTCCAACGCCCTTTAACACCACGCAACCCCCCTCCCCCTTATGGCTCGATTTTCACAAAATCTTTTTTTGAAGCGATATCTTTACTTCATGAAAAGAACCTGCCTGCCAAATTTCAAGTCTGTAGGTCTCATAGTTAAAAACCGGGAATATTTATTTATCACAACCTTTAACCCTTGCAACTCTCCTTGGAAGGGAAGGGTGATTTTCACAAAACTCGTTTTGCAGCGAATCTGTACTTCATGAAAGAAACATGCCTGCCGAATTTCACCTATGTAGGTCAAATAGCTCAAAAATGAAATATTTATCTATCACACCCCTTTATCACCCTTGCAATGCACATATTTTTCCTCAATCAAGGGGGGGGGGGTGCTTGAAAAAAAGAACTTCTTCTATTGTTTAACAGATCTGGGTAGGCTCTGGCCCAGTGCTGGTTTATCGATTGGGCGTTTGGGTGAGCGCCCAGGGGCCTGGATTAGCTGACTTATCAAGATTTTCTGGTTATAAATTTCGATCCGCCAATGCCAAGGGGCCTGTAGATATTCTGCGTCCATAGCCCGTAAGGAGCTTAAATCGACACTGCCCTGGGCTACTCCGGAAGACTTCTCCAGGTATCTCTCTACTTTTGGCAACTGTGTTTTTCCGTTTTTAATCTTTAAAATATTGAGATATTTTTCGATTCAATCAATCCATCTTAGCGGGGCCTGCCCGAGTTTTATTTCCCATGGGCTTTGCCAGAAAGTTTTTCTTGCAGTAAAGATCTTCATTCATTCTATCCAGATAACCAACCCATTTGAGTCGCTGTAATACAACGAATTTTACAATATCAAGTTGTTCGGAAACTGTATCGAGTTCTAAATTAGATCTTCTCCATGATCCATTCACTTGAACCCCACCAAGAAGGCAAAGTAAGATCTTTTCGAAAATTCACAAAGCTTCCTCATCACATAGAGTCAATGTTTGGCATTGACTCTTCGTGTCAGGACAGATTTTATAAGACTTCTGTAAAAATAGCAAATAGGTTCTTAATTTGAGAAAGCAGGACATAAAAACATCCGTTTGCAGCAACGATTCGTTTATAAATTTCTGGAGCCAACTCATTTGTATTATTTATCTCCGTTCCCAAATAAGTAACACATATTAACTTTTTCAAATTTATAATTGCCAATTTCTATATGACTAAGTTGTAAATTAGACGTAAAGCAAGATAAATATTTAATTTTATTTTCATTCACCAAAAAAAAAAAAAATAAAAAATAATCATAAAATATACATTTGATTTTTTTTTTTTTTTTTTTTTTTTTTTTGGCGAAAATATATGTATGAACTGCAAATGTCATTGCAAAATTCTGGAACGGTACGATCAATGGTGAGTATTTTTGGAAGTCCCTAACAAAAATACAAACATTTAAACTTATGTACTCCTATAAGATGACATTACAACTGTCATATTATGATCCACCTAATATAAATATTACGTCTGATTTTTATCTCAAGTAATTGACTTTAAATTGAAGTATTTCGTAATGATACAATTCAGAGAACTGCTGTAAAATAGCAAGATACATGCTTTAAATTCTTACGAAGAAAAAAAAATAGTTTTGGATACGCCTATGAAAATTATTGTGTAAGGATTTCAAAAATAATTTTTAGAAATGAGCAATTTGTAATTCACCTCAAGTATACTTTACTGCGCAATTCCATTATTTTCCTAACAAAATGCTTTGTAATTATTGTGTTAGTCTTTTCAGAACAATTAACCATACGGCTTAGATATATTCTCATAGAAAGATTTTAAAAAAACTTGAATGGCTTTCTGTTTTTCTCCGCAAATGAATCATTCATGCTGTTATTTTACCTACCTGAAGTATAGTGTCCCAGAGATTGACCTCAAAGTTTTTCGTTGGTCAAGGTTACGACTACTCATTTGTCCGCAAATAATCACTTGTTCTTTTACATTAAATCATCATTATTTTTGTTGGTTATTTCTTAAGATTACCTCATGGTCTAAGTATTTTTTTTTCAAAAAGAAACAGCCATGAATGAAATCATGCCGTAAAAAATAATCACCATGACTGCTGACATCTCGGAAGGATTAACTGTCTGATTGAAGTCACGCAGTGTTACGCTATGCATCAGAAGTGTATGTCCAAGGTGAGGATAGTATGCATTGAGTTATACAATGCGAAATATTTTCTATGGAGGTATAACGAAATAGAGTTCTAAGCTAATTTGCTTATGAAGAATCAAAAAATTACATCCCTCAAAATAAAAACATTTAAAGAAAAAAAATGATTTTTGTAGTAGTTAGACACAGCATAAATGATTGATTTAAAAGAAAATAAAAATAATTACACGCAGAGATCTGGAAACACAACCTTGCCCAAAGCTATTGCTTAGCTATGGAATTTAACCCTCTTAGCGGTTTGAACGTCTTTTTCCGCACGTCTAGAGATGCTTCGAAAACGCACCACACGTCTTTTTCTGACTTCAAGAGAATGCTTCAAAAGCGGGTAGGCCGTGTTTTCCTGAAATCCTTTCCCCTCTTTTATGGTTTAACACCATGAAAGATAATTAGGGAGGGTTGCGACGACACAATGGTCACTGACAGGAAGTTTCATGGCTCTCGGGGAACCCTGTGTTTTGACCCTGAAGCAATCGTAAAAAAGTTGGGAAGAATTTCTTTAGACCCCTTAGTGAACGAACTATAAGTTAGTGTTTGTAATTCAGCTTCATTTGAGATATTATTGCGTTTGAATTAAATAAATTCTTTTTGTACTTTTAGCAATTTAACTTTTTTTATCAAGTTTTGAAAAATGCTCCAACGTTTAAATAAAATATTATATAACTCACTTTTGATTTTATATTAATTTGAAGTTTTAATAAGTTGGGACTGTAATCTGCTATTTTATATATTTGGACAAATAACTTTTTAAGTATATTCTCTTTGCTTGATTAACTCGTATTATTTTCTTCATCTTAAAATGATGAAACGGAAAATTAAGTTTTTAAAATATATAAATCTCTATATAACATCTAGAACTATATTTAATTGCTTCATTTTTCTTCTCTTAACCAATGTTTTCAGTTTTTAAACTATGATTATTTCATTATAAGGTGTCAAAAAAGTTAATAAGAAACCGAACGCTTCAAATTTTAAAAACTTTTAAACTTTCCAACTACTAAAAATGAATAATTTTTAAACTTTTGCATCAAATTATTGGAAAAAATTCTTACGTTTTCATAAAAATAATAATGGAAAAACTAATTCAGATCCATTATTTTTATTTTATTTTAAAGCCAGATGTTCAGGGCGCGTATTGTTACAATACACCAAATTATATTTGAATTTTAAAAAAAATGCTTGAGTTTCAGTTTACTTCAGAGAAAACATGAATGAGGGTTTTTTTTATACCGATTCATATTTTTAACCTTGAATATTTGAATAAATAGTAATTAAAAATATTCGGATACATTTACAGTTGACATTTACGCATATAAATAAATATAAAGATAAATTTTTAATTTTTTTTAAACATATTTGTTTATGCAAAATTTCTAAATATTTATTTTTTAAAGCTAACTGAAGAACAAGTAATTAAAATCTGGATATCTATTATAATTAACATTCAGAAAATATCCAGATTTTCATACAAAACTAGGAATTTTATATTAGAAATTGTATTTGAAATTTCAGAAAAAAATATTTATGTATCGTGCACATAATCAGTTAAAAATTATTTAAAATAAGTACTAACAATTCTTCGAATAAAATATTAAATTAAAATTTTAACATAAGAATCTTTAGCATTTTAATGCATTTCGTAAATTTCATACAATTCGGTTAAAACTGTATGTTAAGAGCAAAAATTATGCTGAAAAATTTGATGAATATACAATAAATTTTTAAGTAGAAGCAATACTGAGAAGCTAAAACGCAGGAATGAAAAATTATGATCATATCTACAAGAGTTTTTGAACTATCTATTTTAAAATTCAGAAAATCTCTGCGTTAAGTTATACTTAATATTAATTAAAAAGTCAACATAAATGTAATGTAATGTTTGAAGACGCATTCATGTACTATTAAAAAAATTATATAGGGCATTGTTGCGAATGTTAAGAATTTCATATAATTTTAAATTCAGATTTTAACAGATTGACGTAGAAGAAAAAAACGAACATCTAACATACAGGATGCAGTCTGCAATATATAACCTTGATAAACAGAAGACGGCATTTTCACTTGCTAGAGCAGAGCTGGTTTAGGTAGGGGTGAGCTGGGCAAAAAGTGAGGGCCCAGCGGTTTTGACGGGTGCCGCACAAGAAATTGCAGTTTTCAGGAAAAATCATAATAATAACAAATACAAAAATAAGTCTTGCAGTTTTTTCATACATTTTTATTAACACGAATTGGGGAATTGATTTCCAATATGCTTTCCCCTCAGGGGGCTCGCCTTCTTTAGGTGAGTACGGGTGTCACAATCCCGAGGTGCCCTAGTGATCTTTTCCTTTTCCCACGGGGTTTACTGTCTTTGGTAAACACGGGCTTCACGAACCCGGGGTCCCTAGTGATCCTTCTCTATTTTCAACCCTCTTTCTTGTCATTCAATTCATTCTTTCTTTCTCTCTTCCCGTCTAGACCACAGATATTAAAACAAATGTTTGGCGCAGTATAGCCGAAATCGGCGGCTCTTGTGGCAATAAACCCCAAAATCACTCACTCCAATATGTTGTATTTCACAATATTTAAGGTAACAAACCATAGTCCTTCAGATATATTTGTTCTACTTTTCGTAAGCCGTACTCCTATTAAAACTTGTGCTTCCGAAATACACCTTTTGTAATCTGAAGAAATTATATAAACTATAACGGTTAATTTTAATTTATGCAAATTATTAAATGTTCCTATTTAGCCATTTCCGTCCAAACAGTTTACATATGAAAAAAATATTCGGATTCACCCATTCATTAGGAAATTGTATAATTCCAGCAATAAGTTTTATTTTTTACCGAATAGTATTGCGTCACTTCGGGGATACCTCTAACAGAAACGTTTATATGCTATTGATTGCAAATTAAACATTTTCCCTTTAATTGTGTTTATTTCAGAATGATCTTTGATTTATTTTATTCATGCAATACAAGATTTAAATAAATCACTTTTTTCTTGTCAAATGTATTTGCTTAATAATATATATATATTTGTGTATTATATTAAAATTTTGAACTACCCAAAATTATATGTTTTTGTTCCTCTAAAAACTCTTAGTATTTTAGAAATGGTCTTACAATCCGTGTACGGTTGATATGTTCTAAAATGAAAAATATATTTTTATAACTGAATTTTTGTGCCTCGTTTATAAAAATAAAATATTGCTTTGGGCTATAGCTTATAAATGTACTTAAATAAGTGGAGGAACAGTATTTTCACATAATATGAATATTTTTGATTGGAGTAAGTCAGATATTTATATTTCAGTTTCTTTACAATTTGAATAAAAGTTGTAAGCAATTTTATGAAGAGGATATTGAGTATAAACTACTTGGCTATTTAAAAGTAAAATGTTTTATTTTGATACCCCACAGCTCACATTCTAAAATAAGACTCATTTACAATCATATGATCAGCTTTGGTGATATTTAAATTTTCAAAAATACTCTACATGTACGAAAACATTCTTTCAAAACCATACATCACATCTCATTCTCTGTCTTCTCCACAGCAGGCATTATTTTTACAAGCTTTTATTTAACTTACAATGTATGTATGTATGTATGTATGTATGTATGTAAGTATGTATGTATGTAATTTGTTTGGGTGGAATCTTGCAACTCAATTTTGAAGCTGATATCTTCACCCTATTGAGTTGAAATTTTGTACACACGTTTAGTTTGTATGACAACGCATGTTTTGACCATTTATATTCCGATATTGCAATTAATTAAAAAGATATTAATTAAAAACATTAAACTAGTTTTGGGCGCTAACTTTGATATATCTGCATTGTTGTGTGTGTGTGTGTGTGTGTGTGTGTGTGTAATAATGTTATTTTTACAACAATGACAAAAGTTGGCGTCAAAAATCGGTTTTCAGCCAAACTAAAATTTTATAACGTTGCGCTATTGACTGTATTTATTAACTTTGTCTAAAAAATAATTACATTTCCACAATGTAAAAATAATCTAATTTCTACAACGTATGCAATTTTTTTTACAAATTTCTATCTATTTTCTTGGATTTAAATTCAAAAAAAAAAAAAGTAGAGCTATTTTTCAAGTAGATTGGTACATTGTATACCTTTCTCAACGCTGCCAAGTTAAACTGAGATGGAGTATTGTAGAAATTCTTTAAAAAAATTTATCTAACTTTAATCTATGAAACTCAGATAAACAATAATTACAGAATCGGAAGGATGATTTTTTTATATATCTTACCCATCAAAAAGGAATCCTCTAGAAAAACAATAAGAGAAAAATATTATCTAGAAATGCAATGTATTTTCAATTAAAAAAATAATTTTATATTAAAATGAATGAATTTTTTTAAAGAATTTTTTAATTTTAAGCCTACAGGTAATTTAAATATACCTTATTTTATCACCAGTAATCTAAACACTCACTACGACATCTGTCCTTAAATTTAATTACAAATAGAATCTGTTAATTTTATTTGAGTTTTTTTTTGTTTGAAAAATACGGCAATTTTGTTTCTCTAGATAAGTTAGGTACATTGTAAAACCATCTCAAAGTTATTGATATCCATAATATGTGCCAAAAGAGAATAATTTGCAAAAATGACCTGAAATATTTTAAAAATAAGGAGAGAAAAAAAATTGAATCTGAGAAGAAAAATTTCGTTAAATAGGAAATGCACTTCGCTATTTGGAGTTATTTTACGAAGAAAAGAGTAATATGTGCTTGGTTCCAGGAAAAAGTTCTTAAAATAGAGAAATTCCCAAAATAGAGATTCGTTACATGGAGGTTTGACTGTATAAAAATAATGCGATGGTCAATTATTTTTTCAAAATCAAGTTTCTAAAGATGGCCTGAGCAATTAAAAAAATAGATTTTTACGTAGAAGATATCCAATGTCCAGCAAAATATTATGATTAGTTGATAAAACTTTCTTTTTTGATTACAACATGCGTTTTGAATTTTAAGCATTTTATTGATTAATACAAATATTTAAATGCTTTTTGAAGTTTTTTAATAAATAACTAGATTTTTATTCTAATATGTTAGAGAAATATATCCCTTACCTTCAAAATATTTCAAATAAATAATATATTCTTTAAGATATTTCAAAAAATAGTCAAAATTTTAATTAAACATTTAATAACTTCGCCATTTATTAAGAAAATTTCACAAAAACTTTTTTTCATGTGTAGAACAATATTACCCAAGATCTGCACGAAGATTGACAAAATTACGGATTTAAAAAAATGTGTTTTTTGTCTAATACCCTTTTTGCGAGAATTGATTCAGCTAAATCAGGGATGGTGAACCAGCGTTGAATGAGTTGAACAGGCTGAGAAACCTGTCCAGCGATAACTAAAAAGTAAAAAAATTAAAAGTAAAAAAACTTTTTTAAGAACAAGCTTTTATTTAAACATTCTAAAAAGAATAAAATAAACTTTTCCTTTAAAACTTTTTTTACTATCAACTTGTAACATCATTACACAATTTATATGATATAAAAGCTTGTCGCGAGATTTACCTGTGTAGATAAACAAGTAAAATAAATAACTTGACTCAATGATCTTAATTTAAAAAATCAAACTAAGTAAATACGAGTACTTAAATATTGCGACAAGCTTTTATATCATATAAATTGTGTAATGACGTTATAAGTTGATAGTAAAAAAAGTTTTAAAGGAAAAGTTTATTTTATTCTTTTTAGAGTGTTTAAATAAAAGCTTGTTCTTAAAAAAGTTTTTTTTACTTTTAATTTATTTTATACTCAAAAAATTGAATACAGCATTTCCGAATGTTATTTTTTTAAAAAATTAATATGAATACACTGCGGAATTGTCGGTTAGCTTCACTGAGCAAAATTGTTTTAAGTGTACTGTTTTGAAAGACAAAATTAATTGGGAGAAGTTTTTCTCTCATTAGAATTTGTAATGATTGAATTGTGGGAAAGTTGTATTTATCGGTAAATTTTCCATTAACACTAAAGAAACAGAAAAATAAAAAATTAAATTTTAATAAAAAATGGTTAGAAATATTTTACATTTTGAAGAAAAATATATTCCCCCATTAATTTTTTCCGAAAAATTAATTTAACATAAAAACATCATTTATAGGATTAAAATATATATAAATTAAATGTATTGAAATCCCTCTTTATCTTACTTTAAATTTAAAATATAATTGAATAGAAGAAGATTGATTTCATTTCATAAACATAATTGTCGTATGTAACGATATTTCATTTATTCTCTTATTGTTTAAAAAGAGAGAGAGAGATGGTCAATTTTACTCTTTTTTTACATAGTAACTTTTTAAAAAAAACATTACGATGTATTTGTGTTTTCTTAGTTTCATATTCCACAATAAATACAAGGTATTTTTTCCTGGTTTAAATCGTTAGTGCAAAAAAGTTTATTTTTCTTAAATTATTTTTTTTAAATTTTGTTTTGTTTAAAATAAACAAGTATTTTTCAACTTTTGTAACAATTTTCTTTCTTTCGAGTTTTTATTTTTTTTAACTCTTCGCTTTTATTGCGACTTAACCGATCAAACAACCACTGGACTCCCTTTTTCCACCCAAAATTCGCACAAGGCAACGTCACAGCTGTGAACGAGTTTTCTCCCGGTTTTAAAGCAACAAAGAGGCCGAACTGAGTAATAAAATCTCCCACCCTGTAGACCTCCCATGATCTTTAAGGGGGAAAGGAATTAAATGTGTTGCACTTTCGAAGGAATTCTCAAGAAAGAAGTAAACGCTTTCGGAATGATTTTTCAGGACAAGGCCAAACACTCAGAGGGTTAAAATCACTTGAGATTTACCACAAATTTTGCGTTTGTCAGGACTCAAATATTATTTTCAACTAGCTTAATAGGCTGAATTCATGACGATCACGTGATAAATGCAATCACGTGTTCTCCATTGAATTCTAAACTGACATTCAATTTGAACTTGTTTTTTTTATGAAATTTCAATAAAATATCAAATTTGATTTCTGGGTACGGATGTTCAAGTATCAAGATTCGTCAAAAGGAGAGAGATTTTCAAAATAAACAAAATAACTTTTATTATCTGAGAACTATTAAATCTTATTTTCTTAACTGCCTTATTATTGTCGATAAATATGTAATTTTTTGAAGGAAAGTTACTGCAAAAAAAATAAAAGTTGGCAACAGCGGAGCGCATGAAATGATCGACTTGAAACGTATGATTATAGTTATCACGTGACTATGACGTCACATGAGTTTTGTCCATTAAAATTTATGACTGGAAGTTTTACTTAAATTATTGCAGTACAACGATTTATTTTTTAAATTTAGTGCATTAAGGCATTTTTTAAGTGATTTATAGTTAAATGATAACCAAAAATTAAGAACGGTTTTTCACAATAAGAAATTACTTTTGATAAATTATGTATTTTTAAGTAAATACATTTTAAATTTCGATTATGCTTTTTCATTCAAATTCAGATCCATAAATAAAACAGGACAATCATTTAAATTATATAGCTACGATTCATTCTTGAGTAAGATAATTTTCTATTCATAAAATATTTTTTTACCTCTTTTTATTGTTTAATCTTAATATAACAATGCACAGTTTCAAAATGTTGTATTTTTGTTTTTTTTCAGCGTAAATTTATTTCAAGATTTAGTAGCTTTATACAGTTAATTACTCAGTTATCTCGAAAGGAAGTTTCATTTACTTACAGTATCAAACGAGAAAATAATCGAGTTAGCTCTCTCGATGTTCTTTTCTTAATTCTGTCTCTATCTCTTCTCAGTCACTCATTAAAACTTAGGCTAGAGGTGTTTAATTAGATTTTTGCTATTAGGCGTGAGGATTTGAATAGTTTATTGTATCTCAAAGAAATCGTGAAATGTATAATTTGCCGAAAAATACATATTCATTATAAACTATTGTATTCCATATAAATACAATAGTCTAATATACGAGAATTCATGTGAATTCACTTCGTGTTTTGTATTTAAGAATTCAGAATATTAATGAAATAAAAATATTTTCCTATAGAATTAGGAATAACGGATATCTCGAATTGTTAACTCTGAATTTAAATAAAGGAAGATATCAGGATCAAGGAAGCAAAAAAGATTTAGTCAAGTAATTCCTTACATGTGAAATGTAAATAGAAATTTAAGCTTAGGGATTTTCTAATCGTACAGAGATTTCTCAGTAAGAAAGAATAACTAATGTTTCCATTTCTCTAATCAAGCATTATCTTGTCTCTACACTGTAAAATTTTATCTTTCAAATATATACGATATTGTTTCTTTTTATAATTAGGAATTCTAAAATTGTGAACTTTTTTGTCATCAATAATTTATTTCAAACCTTTTTAAGAGGCTAAAATAGGAGATCTGACTTCATTTTTAACAAACATAAGTAGCTCCAGATCCAGTTAAAGTACTCAAAAAAAAAAAGGTCAAGTAAAGGATTATATATATCAATACAAGACGAAATAAGAACTAAGTAGTGTTTGATTGCTTTTCATCACGGAGAGTGAAATTTTTGTGGCTAAATAACATGCTGTCTAAATTCATTATATAACCCATGTCTGCGTTCCTGAACTTAAATTCATTGTAACCCAAGACAAATCCACGACAGCTAATGGAGCAAATGGCAATTTTTTTAATGAATAAAATGTTTCTTATAAAATTCATTATATTTTTTCAACCACATCTAAGTGGACATTATATCTATAACTAGAAAATACAGTTCACTTCTGTTCTTAGCATATTTTCAAAAACAACTTTGAGAAATGAAAGCGGTTTTACAGGAGAATATGAGTAGAAAAAAGAATCAAATCATTCTTAAAAAATCAACCAAAATATGAGGAAACTTCACAAACTATGCACGAGCAAAAATTTTTTTTTATTCTCTCGTTTTTTCTCTCTCACTCTCTGTATCTCTTCTCTTTTCGCATATATAGTGAAAATCCGAAACTCAGAGGACTGAAATATTTTTTCGTGTTAAAAAAGAATTCCATGTTAAAGGATGTTGCAAAAAAAACATATGTTCAACAAAATTAAGTTTATTTTACATTTTATGTTCATAGATATGTGTATATATGCATGTATTTAATAAAAACCGTTCGAGCATTTACGTATTTTACTCTCTTTTTTTAATTATTGGAAGTAGAGTTATATAGCAATACCAAAAACTCTTAGCAGATTTCCACTTTCATCTTCTGTTTTTGATTAACGGCCTTAAGGAGCTCCATCTTCATTTTAAGCAAAATAGCAGTTTGCTTTCCCCTTAGCTATTTACCATTGTGCTCGAAAAAAAAATTCTTCGGAAATAGAAAAAATAATGCGAACCAAAATCACTGGTTTTAACTCACACTGCAATATACTCGTTACTGAATTTCAAAGCCATCTGATGAGAGATCAGATATTTTTTTGTGGCTTGTGCAGGGATGGAGGGTGAAAGTGCCTTAAGTAAACAATATTGGCTCGTTTGACAGGCTATTCCGAGGGTATTTTACAGCAAAATTAGCCTCCTTGTCTACGAAACATGTGAAACCATCTCTCTTTGATTTCCCGCCTCCTCTTAAATATAGCTTTCGAGACTGGTGTTTTCTGTATTTCTTTCATTCCCAGAAAGGAAAAGCGTTTTTCATTTCGTGTTAAGAGAATAAAAATGCTTGAAAACACATAGTAGTTTGTCATTTAATAATATGATATCTAACAAAAAATGGATGCTTTGGAAATTTTGTAAATGATTGTTTTCTCAATGCAATTGGACGTCATGCTATTGAAAAATTATCGATGTAGACAAATTTTAAATTTCAGACTAAGGATTAATTTTTTTTAAAGTATTGTGTGTAAGTTCATAAAATATATTAATTTTAAAAATAAACAAAGCTCAAATTGAGTTAATTATACTTTTAAACCTATTTTCTTATTTGCAAAAAATAAGTCCTTATTTCTATATTCAAATGAATGAAGTATGAGTGGTATAAACCGTCTAAGTATCCCTCTTCATTCTTAATAAAAACCAATAATAAACATTTGGATCTATAAATATATTCAAAAGGAATAGTGATACTTTTGATTAAAAGAATCACATAATACGTTTATTAATTTAATACCGAAATTGAAAAATTTTTGAACCAAAACATGCATAGTACAGAGACGTTTTAAGGCACGGACCGGCCAGGCCCAGGGCTTCTGCTTCGAAGAGGCTTCGTCTTATTCTCGTATCAGTCTCAATAAAATCTTGTTTGAATAATTTTAGTCGTCAAATGTTATTCCCTGACGCACAGTATTAAGACTTCTTGAGGCCCTGGGTCCCTATACAAATGTAGGCTTCACCTATATGACCCATAAAAGTAAACATTACATAGCATACCTTATCAAATACTCGCACAAACAATAACTCAAACTAGGTAAAAGTGCATGTTGAAATGTATAATGGTTTTTTTGTCACTTTATACTTGCCTTATAAAACGTTTTATTACTAAAATAAAATAACCTTTTTAGGATTCAGTGGAAAAAAATAAAAAATATCCAAAAATAAGTTATTTTCATTTTATTTGAAATATATATTTAATTTTTTAACCAGTTTTCTTTTATAAAATAAAGTTGCTGCTTTATATGTTTTTCACCTAATTCAGTATTGTAATTGCACCCTTCACTCTAACTGTAACTGAACTGCTAACACCACCTGGTGAGGTGTTTACGTTAAGAAATCATTTCTTCCTCTGTTTTGTTGTTGTACGTGTGTGCGCGCATTGGTGTGAACTTTTATGTACTTCTTATAAGTATTCCTGTGACGGGATACATCCATGTGCTCTGAACAGGGACGTCTTAAGACTTCTGGAACCCCTGGAACCCTACACAAATATAGGTCCAACCTATGACCCATAAAAGTAGACAGTACATAGCATAAGTTGTCAAATGCTCATACAAACCCGAAGCAAATAAATGTGTGACTTAGAATCACACATACCAGCTCGACTGACTGCCACCTTTTGTTTGAATGAGCAATGATGGTGTATGGTGGTAGGCCTAGGCCTGTAGGTGGACGACGATCATTTCATGTAGCCAGTTGACATATAGTCCGAAATTCCCTGTTTTTTGGAGAATGCAACCGGAAATAACATTTAACCTTTGAAATTATTCGAATTATGATCTTCTTAAGGCTGAGTCGAGGCACCCATTGCGGCCGAGGCCCTGGGCCCGGGTCCAGTTGGGCTATGCCTTAAGACGTCTCTGCCCTGGCATATTCTCCGAAAAATTGTGAATTTCGAGCTATATGCCTATACTAGCAATAATAACTGCGAATTTCGAGCTATATGCCGTTACTAGCAACAATGGCATTGTGGCAAGCATAGCAACAATGGCAAAACTGCATTATGGCAAACATAGCAACAATGGCAAAACTGCATTATGGCAAACATAGCAACAATGGCAAAACTGCATTAAGGCAAACATAGCAACAATGGCAAAAGTCATGTCCGACGACCGTGCCTAGGATTAGATCTACCACCAAGCACTATTTATTACTCATCCAGTGGAAAAATTACAGTCTATCGAGTCAGTTTGTGGGCAGGTGGACAATATTGTGAGTTATGCTCAGTTACCTGTTAGGGGCTAACGTTCGTATAAGTATTTTGACACAACGTATGCCATATACCAATGCTCTCCAACCTTTTTATCTTCTTAGGGCGGTCAACGTTTGATAATTTTACAGCGGCCAGCTCAAGGTGGAACGTTGATTGTTTGTATTTTATAGTGGTTTTTTTTGACAATTTTAATTTAATTGTATTTAAATATTCCTTCAGAATAAAATACAGTTACACCAAAAAATTAATATAAAGTGATTTAACATCTATATAGTAAAAAAATGGATATTTGCATATATGACCTCGCTTCACACTCCAACACCATTCAACCCATCACTATGAAAATTGGCATGCATATGTGTTTTTTTTGTGGAAAAGGTTTTTGTGCTATCCTCTTTGTTGCAGCTCCTCACCAGGTGAGGCTACAGCATATCAACCTTTTCACCGTTCAATCAATCGTCAAGTTGCCAACATGGTCGCCAAAAATGATGCCAACATTTCGCTATATTTTCATTGAATCGACATTATAATGTAAGGAATGGCGTTGCTCGCGAATATTACAATTTTAGCATAAAATAAATTCAACAGAAAGTAATATTAACGTATTCCAGTAGCATCAAGTGGAATACAAAGTGATTTCCATAGAAAGTAGCTCAAACCCGTGAAGATGCATCACAGTAAATAAAATGGAAATAATTTAATGTTCGTTGGGCTGCCCGGTACCATTTGATCCACTGACCGGTACCAATCCGTGGCCCGTGGGTGGGGGACCACTTCTATAAACTATCTAGTTAAAAGGGTAGCAGGCGGGTAATACGAGCAGTTTTAGGACGTTATTGACATCGTAACAACATAAAAATTAAGTTTAAAATATTAGCTAAATATATTATAGGTATATACAAAATAGGAAAAAAAACCGCAGACTCACAAACATATTCTATATATCAATATATTTTTTTCTGATTGATTATTTTTACGAAAAAATAATACTTCAATTTAAAAATAATGAAACTTTATTTTTCTGCGTACGTAATGTTAAAAGCATATTAGTTCTTTTATTTCAGTACTAAAGAAAAGTAGGTTATTATAGTTGTGCAAATAACTGTACAAGCACGATTCATTCTTATACTAGGCAACATAAAACACACTAACTAATAATAGTATTACCAGAAATTATTCGTAATATTATACACAGTAATCGAAATTTTTTTTATAGTTTGTTGACAGTATTAACATAGTCCCTAAATTAGTTGTTTTCAAGCATTACTTTTTGTCATTTTCTTATAAATATTAATGTGTAAAATAGAAGGTTTGTAACATAACACGAAAAATGTTTCTCACGAGAAAGAATTCGAATGATTAATATTCATAAGTTCTTTCGTTTGTGAAACATTATTCAAGCTGAAATGCAACTAATCTTGGTATCACGGGTCTTTTTCCAATAGCCCTTGTGTAGCTTCTATAAGTGCAACGTTTATAAACACTCACTACTCGAGAGTCTTTTCTGCTCCGAAAGAAGAATTAAAAGCAATCCACGGATACACTCTAACTGATCGTTTAACAACAAAAGAAGTCATAGTATTTGTAATAATTATCAAATTCCAACGCTAAAAAAATAATGAAGAATAATTATGTAAAGATGTGTATATATCAGCGAAGCCGAACTGTGTGTGTGAGGTCTCGAACGATTTGGTTCATAAATATATGTTACCGCTATATATAAAATGCAGAAATCAGTTAATCTGCACATTACCCAGGGTGATCCGCTTAAGTGCGGAGAATTGTTTCATTTTTTAAATTACCTAGATAATCTGCACATTACCTACGAGACACTCGTTAATCTGCACATTACCTACGAGATGCTCGTTAATCTGCACATTACCTACGAGATACTCGTTAATACTCTTAATACGAGATACTCTTCACTCGTTAAAGTGAAGATAAGATCTTTGGTGAAACAACAATAACGTTTGTATACGCTTAAAAAAATTACATTCTATTTATTTATTTTATCAATATCTAAAGAGAATCATGTTAATACAATCAAACAAACAACAAATTAGTTGATAGGATCAATCATCTATCAATAGGAAAACTATAATATAGAGTATCAAAAAACGGTTTAACACATTATTACAATAAAGGAAATGAATTTATGAAGCATATGGTAAAATCATGCTTACTTATTAGTGCAATCTATAGATTGATGGCACTTTTAATTGCATTGCTATTGGTTTTTGCCACAAGCACAGCTATTTGTGGCACATTTCGAGCTTCACTTGCGATACTTTTTGAATTTTAACTATACGAAATCGCTAATATGAAGATTGCCTGATTAAAATATTTGAAGACTCTCGGTTCCGCACTTTAACGACACAAATCAGTTAATTTGTAGATTAGCTAGGTAATCTGCACATTTACTGCTTTCGAGCTTTACAGCCAACATACATCTCCAAAGCCGACTGCCATCTCCAGACTGCTTCCTGTCGGATAGTCAACGAACAAAAATGGAGTTCGCATTGCAGATTGGCGTGGCGTTGCGTATAACATCGGTTTCTTTTACTCGCGAACGTTTAACATGCATTGTTGCCTGACGATTTGGTTTGAATTTACGTTGCACTACGAAGCAACATAAGGGCTATTGGCGACGGACGTCGTAATTTTAAACAATTGTCAAGTGACGAGGACGACACCTGTGCTGGCATCCTCCACTCGTTGGTCAACGAATGATTGTTGATGGATCGCGGTAGGTTCGTTCCTTCACTGGAAGTTTGTTGTAAAAATAATTTTAAAGAATAGTTTGCGAGCGACTCGCAAATGTATACGCATCTTAAAGGAGCTCATGGAATACAAAGATAAAGAATGCGAAAAGTAATAAGGTTTTATGTACTACTATGTATTATTTTATACTAGTAATAAATATTATTCAAATCTGATTTTCTTTTGGATCTTCTAGTGCAGGGGTATGAAACTCGTGCCCCACAAGGATCATTTTTGCGGCCCGATCAATAAATCGGCACACACAAATATATATAATGAAGTAACAAACCGAAGCAGTTAAAAGTAAGATAGGTAGAATTCCCCAAGCGTTTTTTTTAAAAAATTATACTCTTATTTTGCTATTATTAAACAAAATGGGTACATTTATTTCGACTATATTTATTATTTTTTAAACATTAAAAACATGCGGCCTTTAATATAAAATAGAACTTGCGGCCCGTAATATCAAAAGAGTTAAGCATGCCTGTCTAGTGCCTTTATATGTTAATGCATTTCAAGACTTCTTCGCTTTGGTTTCCTTCAGTTTTGTTAAAAAGGAATTTATTATTATTGTTATTTAAAATACACTTTGCAAAAAAAATTTCACCTGTGAAAATCGCAAATTGCTTTCAAGTTAATGCATAACAAAAATAATCCCTTAGGGTTTGGATTATTTATTTAAAAATTCTACAAATAAAAAAGTATTTGTGGAGTATATTTTCAGAAGAAGATTGCATTTTAAAAAAAAAATTGCCCCTTTATCTCTTATTAATAATACATTTATTTATTATTGCATTCATTTTATTCTTATTTGTAATTTTTCTTTTATAATAATCCTACACATAATAATAGACTCTTTGTTTTAAATGCAAATGTGATGAAGAAAGATTATTTTAAATTTTAAATTATCAAAAGCAATTTAAATATTAACGGGAAAAAACTGAACATTTTTACTGCTTCAAAAATCTATAAATGTCTTTTAAACAATTTTATGAATGAGACTTCAACACTCATTTAAAAAAATTACATTTGTACTCAAATGTTTTTCATGAACTTTGAACTTAAATTGGAGATTTTATCAATTCATGTTCCATGTCTTTATATTTTTACTCTTCATAATTTATGGATTTAAAATCGTCTCACGTTCCCTTAATTCGTGTAGCAATACCATGATAATTTTTGTCTCGTCAATTTTCTTTTTTCGAAGAATTAAATTTGTGAAAAAGCATGTACCGTATTTTCAGCATAGAATTTCCAGTGATGAGGTCATTCACAGATAACAAGAGACATTATTGTCTGTCACAATCCCTTATGAAAGTTTTATGTCGCAAGAGTCAAGGTATTTGATGTTTTCAATGACGCTAGTAAATAAATGACATCACCACACAAAATGTAGTGATGATACCAGCAGGTGTTTTTTCTCCTAAGAATGTAGGTGACTCATCAAAAAGAAGTTGTAATTATACAAGGATTTCAATTTGAAGCTTTCTATATTTACATATGAAATAAGTAAGCATAGCGTATGAAGAACTAAATACAAATTTATGCAATATAGCATTGAATGAAAGAGTTAATTTAGGTTATATGGTAATTTGATTATTTTTCAATTTCTATGTACTCTTTATTCGCTCACTCTCTCTCTATATATATTTATCTTGTTCAAATTTTCAATCGTTAATAAAACACTTTCTATTCATTCAATATTCAAATATTTTTTTTAAACTTGTACTGGATGACACTTGATGTTAATATAGTTTTTTAAAAAATATTAATTAAATAATTACTGGTTAATTAATTAATTACCAATTTTCAAACGCCAACTTAGATTCTTCTCCATTGTTGTAACAATGTAACAGTTAAAACAATGACAAAGTTGGCGTCGAAAACCGATTTTTCAGCCAAACCGGGTGTGCATTGTAACAACAATGCAGACAAATCATGCTTTTTTCAATTCCTACTATTAGTTCACTTTCTCCCTATAGAAATATATATCTTGTTCAAATTTTGAATCTTTTATAAAATACTTTCTATTCACCCATTCAAATTAGGAATTGACTTAAAAATTTTTTTTTATATTACTTGTTTTAAATTTTTCTTTCATTGTGTTTAAATATGGAATAACAACAACAAAAAAATATGGAACACTATGTGTGTGTGGGAATAATAATAAACGTTTTAATACATTTTCCCCTTTCTACGCAAATGTTATTTTTGAAGACTTTTAATAACACTAATTAGTAAATGAGGTAGGAGAGAAAAAAAAAATGTCTGTATAATTGGTATTTATGCAATAACACAGCTAAATTAATTTAAAAACAGCACACTTATAAACAGTAAATGATTAGAATATTTATTTAAGTTATTTTGCTTTACTCTGTCTAACGGAGTAAACCATTTTCTATGCAAATAATTTAACCGAATTATAAATGTAAGTAATAATAATAAAAGCAATGCAAACAACCGAATTCTCTGTACATATTCGTTTAATTAAGTAATTCTTCTACATTCGATTATAAAATTCTTGTGTGGTAAACACAAATATTTTATTTAAATTAATTTAACTTGGTTATTTGCATATATTAAGTATTTTTGAACACATATTTACTGTCAGTAATAAGTTTTTTAATCCAAATATATACATATATATAGTACTGTGGCTAACTTTTTTCTATACTGTCTAGTTGTAATTCTATTTTTTGCTCTGCTTATTTAGAATTATAGTTATGAGGTATATACATATATTGTTATTATTGAATATAGTATATATAAAAATATACCAACTGAAAAGTATTTTCCTTTCGTTTACGGCTATCTTCACGCAGTGCTACAGAATAGGACCAGAATTCGGAATATTTTTTTAGATATATAAGTACTCCAACATTAAAAAATATTATACTCTGGATTCGCCATCGAATAGAGAGCAGCCTATTTTATCATACTTTTTATCCGAGTTGGTCCATTTTTTTCTGGTATAAAGTATGCTTCGTATTCTTTTTTTTCTAGACCTTAATGCTAAATGAGATATCTCTTTATTTATTAAAATAAAAAAAAAAATTTTTTACGGAACATTTTGAAATTTTAAAAATGCAGTATTGTAAGCAGGTGTATGAATTACAACGGTGAAAACTTTCATGGAAATTGAGACATTTTTCTTCCTGAAAATATGTTCCACGTTTAGTTCAGGTGCTCGAATATTTGGCGAAGACAATTTTATCGTACTGAGAATTTCGTTTCAGAGAAGTAGAGAAGTTATTACATGTATACCATGGCATTTTGTTTGGTTAAGAACCGAAATAAGATGTTCGGATAAACATAAATTCTATAGTCCATCGTATTGGTTCAAGTATTTTTATATTCAGTTATTCAAGAAAATGGGAAATTTGTTTCATATCCGTGTCATTTTAAGAAAAATCAATAACTGGGGAAAAATTGCTTTGCGTTTCTATGTGAACTGAAAATTTCTATTTTATTATATACTATTTCTCTAAAAGAAACTTTCAGATGTGTTTTCCTTTCTTGCAACTGAATTATGTTTTCTTTTTCTTTAATAGAATTTGTACGTGTGGAGAAAAAACATTCTAAAAAACGAGTTATTTGAGAGAGAGAGAGAGAGAGATGCTTTATCCTTTATAAAGGTAAGTAAAATTATTTTAATTTTTTTTTCTGCTTCGCTTCAAAAGAATTTTTTTTAATAACCGTTTTCTTAATTTAATCGTTTTCACTAAACATAAAATAAAAAATTTAAAAAAAAATAATTATTACTTCCTGATATGGAACTGCACAGTTGAATTGTAGTGTTAGGAACAATTTTAATTAATAAATTTTCAGAGTTAGTTTGCATTTTTATAAAGAAATCTTATCTGAAATAACAAAAATAGTAAAATTTTAAGTTTGAAAGGCGTTTTGAAAGGGGCAAGCAAATTTTTAATTAAGGTGAATGAAATTTTTAAACTAATTGAAATTCAAGACTTTTCTTACTTAATAAGGATTGAATGTTTGAAAGTAAAAATGAAAGTTAAAACATAACGAAAAAGAAGTTATATGAAAGGGAAAAAAGAAGATATCTAGAAAGTTATATTCAAATGACTTTTCGCTCATTCATTCTATGTCTTTTTTCTCATAAAGATGCAATTAAAGAACGTAGTTAGATAACTTCAACAATGGAAAGAGAGAAAATATAACTATTTCCAAGTCAATTAAAAATATTCAGTTTTAAGCATTCATATTAATTCAAAAAATTTTTATTTGGTAATTATCCCAAACCTATAATGTTTCGTAATATTTCTTAAATTATGGTCACTAATATTTTCTGCGTAATTTGGCTTAGCCTTCTATATTTTTAAGCCATTTCTAAAATATTCCGTAAAATTTAAACGCATTAAATTTTATCATCAGATGTAAACATAAATGCATAAATTAGACGCCGAAGCATTGTAAACAAATAAACTTGTTTACGTAATGCTGCACTGGTATTAGGTAACAAAGTATTTGTATGCATCATTTTTGTATTCATCTTAGCACTTTCGAATATATATTTATGGTTTTTCTTATAAAAATACATGACTTTTGGCTAAAATTATCTTTCTTTGTACTTGCTAGCATATACTATTTTACGATGGAACAATAACAGAAATTTAGACTTTTTACGTAAACAGTACACATTACAGAGAATATGCAATACAATGGTAAGAATTTAGAGTAAAACTGAGGCATATTTCTCCTTGAAAATGTGTTCGAAGTTTGAAGTTGTTTGACATTAAATGGAGACAAACCTCAACTTTTCCTTATTTGAAAAAATGTACTGCAGTCATCACAAGATCAGCATTACATTACATCTTGTATAAAATATTAAAATTTTGCATAAAAGATTAAAATTTTACCTCCATTTTTGCATAAAATATTATAACACTTGAAGCAAAGACGAAACAAACTTCCATGGTTCTTTAGATTAAATGTTAATGCTAATTTCGTAATCAGTCGTTTCTGTCCAAATGATATGGAATTGTCCAAAGTTTTACCCATGATTCTTATATGTGTGATGTTTAATTGTACTTGAAAATTTTTTCTCCGGAACTACATTTCATTCCAAACTAAGAAGGGACTCATTTTGATAGCGCTTAGAGTTGAAATGGCAACTAATAGCTTCCTTCTGCGATGGAATGTTCTATAAACTCAGCACGTTGTGGACTCAGAATAAATTTAACTAAAGCGTACATAGCTTAAATTGCTTTCATTTATTCCTAGTTACCTCGTCTGGTGCATCAGTTTAGATTCGTTAGGGCTCTAGTTTCACTTACTGTTCTCAGTGTGCGAAACTAGAGCACTAACTAATTTCTTTCTGTCTTCCTGAAGCTGTGATATTCAGCCTTTTTGAAGTTTTCCGGTGATATTATGTATCATGAACTTTTCCATACTAGTCAATGGAATACATTTAATTGCGAATTACTTACACTTTTATTGCATTGTAATCATCATCTAGTTTCCAGTACATACTGTGTTTTTCTTTGCCACATCAACCTCAAAGCTTTTTTAGGAATTAGGTTGCTGCCAAAGTCATTATTCTGTTATATTTTGCAAAGTTAAGCAAATGGAAATAAATTGTACAGTAAATGAATTACATTCTCGTATAATTTATGATTCATTTTGTGCATATCTCTACCCTATCTGCTGTTGAAGATTTCCCACCACTCGGGTTTTAGGAATATGGCTGTGAACAATATCATTACTTTGTTATATTTTACAGTTAGTAGAAATAAAACGCGCACTATGCATCTTTTGTTGAGTAAAGATCCACTAAAAAAAAAAGATTTTGCGCGGAATCGGACTCCTAAGGGAGATTGCGGGAGTATTATTAGCAAAAATTCACGTTTTTGAACTATCAGACCTGAAGACGTGATATTTAGCAGGTATATTTCTTCTCTTGAGTAGAAATACACTAAGCACCGATTTCACGGAAACTGTTCAGAGTTGTAGGTTGTTACGGGACTGAATAAATTAAAAAATAACCGGTTTTGAATGATTAGGGGTAGGATATATTATCAAACTTGATATTTGACAGTATATCAGACCTGTGGGTTAGGTATTTCAAACTTGATATTTGGCAGTCATGCGTCTTCTGCAGAGAAGAGATCCGCTAAAAATGGGTTTTTTGAGATTCAACACCCAAAGCGAAGAGGGGGGGGGGGGTCGCAGGGTGTCATAAACAAAAATTCCAGTTTTGAACTATAATTCCTATGGTCTTAAAATTTCTCAAGCACGTTTCTTTTGTAATAAAGAGTCCACCGCTATGTACGAGTCTTACGGAAATCGACTCCAAAGGAGTGTTGGGAGCGCATTAAAATTAAAAAAGAAGTCCCGTTGTTGAGCTATTAGGCTTTATAACTAGAATTTTTGCGGGCATAAGTCTTTTGATGAATCGAGATCCGCTAAGAACCAGTTTTAAGGAAATTGATTCCAGAAGGGGGGGGGGGGGTTACATGGCGTTACAGAGGTGCAATTGAAAAAAAAATATCGATTTTTGAATTAGACTTACAAAATCAAAATGTTACTTTTTTTTTAGTTGATATCCATTAAAGATGGGTTTTGAGGAGATCAAATCCCATAGGATTTATGGAGTCGCAAAATATATATATACCTCTGTTTTAGAAATTTCCTCCTGTCCTTTTATAAACAAGAGGCGAGAGCATAATAGTCGTTCCTCGTATCACCTTTCTCGTTGGACAACTGTTAGGGATATGACAAGCCTAAATATTCTGGATGTTGTGGTTCGACTTTCTTCTAGACACTGTATATACTTTCAATGGGTCCCCTCCCATATTGGATTGAATGGTAACAAGATAGCCGATAATTTGGCCAAGTCTGCCACTGCTGACACTTTGCTGGGTTATACTCTTCTAACTTTTGCTAAACTCTCCTCTGTTAAAAGGTTAGAATTGAATGCATTTTGGAGAATACCCCCTGCTCACCCTTGGTATTTTGAGGAAAAACCTCGCTGGTGTCACCAACTTAATATTCCTAGGTATCAGCAGACAGCTCCGTCGCGTTTTTTTAGTGACCACATCAAGTCTCTGACTTTTCAACTGGGCCGGAAAGTCTTCCCAGAATGTCCTAGGTGCGAGGCTGATCAGGCCTCTGTCAGTCACATTCTGAATTGTTTGAGTTTTTCGTATGACGAGGTTTTAGGAAATCCTATCTTATTTCTGGATTTTTTTGGAGACTTTTGGTTTTATGGAGATGGCGTAGCTGAGCTACACCATCTGGGATAAGAAACAACAACAGAGGCAAGAGCTGTAAAAATGCTTTTGAATGTAATAGAAATTTTATGCTGGAATTCAGTTTTATCAATAACTTAAAAACAATGTATAGTTATACATCCGAATGAAATAGGTGGACAATGGCTAGTTTGTGATAAGTGAGTGAATATTAACGTCGCACTGTTGAGTTACAACGTGTTTGAGTTCTCTACAGATTTAACGTGCATCTTTCCTCTACACGGCGGGTTTTTAATGGCACTGGGCTCAAACTCATGACGTACCAGTCACGACCCGATACTGTGACAACTTAGGTACCGCGGCCACGTGGTTTGTGATAAAGTAATCTTATAAAAACCAATCTTTAGCTTGGAAAAATGGTAACAGTTGCTGATTTAGAGTATCAGTAGTATGTATTGTAAGTCAAACAAATATATTCGATACAGAGGTATTTTTTTTAATGTTACCTTTTTCTTTACCTTGACATTTCCATCCAATCTTTTCGAAAGAGTATACTTGTAAAAAAAAAAGATGTAAGCAAGAAATAAATATTCCGTTAACCCAACAAAGAAATATCTCATTTTCCCATGTTATTTTTCAGGTTTCTCGCATTCTGTAAGCACTATTGTGCCTTCTGCTTTATGAGATAGGGTAATGCGTTTCGCTTATTACATGTACCGTGCATTTTGATTAGCACATAAAGCGGCGCTTGCAAAGACTGAAATCTTGAAGAAAAATTGAGTCACGGAGGATTTAATAAAGAATTCATAAAGAAAGAATATGGGAGCTTCCTAATGGCGACTTTTTTTTTACAGTGGTCGAGAAACTTTTTTCCCCCTTTCCTTTTCATAATCATGAATTGAATTTCTTTTTTTATTCTTCATACGACGAGTTTATTATAAGAGCATGCATGAGTTTTATTATTAAATTAGTGGTATTTCTTTAGAATTTTAATGCACGGAATGGTGTAGTTTTATTTGTTGCCATACAACCTACCATGTTTTATTTTAATATTTACGCTGTCTCAGTGTTCTTAATTTGAATATGAATGATCTAGAGATTTTTTTTATCTTTGCATATTTTTTTAAAAAAGAAATGACATGCTTAATTTTAAAATTTAGAAAGTTCCAATTATTGTCAAACTTGCAACACGCATTTGTTTGTCTCTCAGATACATAATGAAGATGTCGCGAAAAATATTTCGCTCTTAGATTTTAGAAATCAGATAAAAATTATAACAAGTAATATAAAAAAAAATTTTTTTTTTAGGCAATTCCTACTTTGAATGGATGAATAGAAAGTAATTTATTAAGGATTGAAAATTTCAACAAGATATATATAGGGAGAGAGTGAACTAATAGTAGGAATTGGAAAAACAAGCAGTATTTGTCTGCATTGTTGTAACAATGAACGCCCGGCTTGGCTAGTTTGGCAGAAAAACCGGTTTTCGGCGCCAATTTTTGTCATTGTTTAACAGTTACATTATTACAACAATGGAGACGAATCTAAGCTGGTGTCCAAAACCGGTAATTAATTTAATTTAATTAATGTATTAATATTTGAAAACTATATAAACATCAAGTGTCATCCTCTACAAGTTTCAAAAAAAATTATTTTAACTTGGTTGAATGATTAGAAAGTATTTTATTAATGATTGAAAATTTGAACAAGATATATATATATATATATATATATATATCAACGGCGTACATACAAGGTATCTATATATATAAAGGAGAAAAGCGACTCACTCACTGACTGACTGACTGACTAATCACGATATCTCAGGAACTGTTCATACTATAGACTTGAAATTTGGTAGACATGTTCCTTTCATGGAGTAGAGATCAGCTAAAAACGGATTTTGCGAAATTCAAACCTCAAGGGGCGTTACAAAAGGGTTAAGGGGCGTTATAAATAATTGTTTCAATTAAAAACTAATCGACACACAATCTTGAAATTGGGAAAGTAGATTCCTTTCATAGAGTAGAGATCCGCTACAAAATGTGTTTGGTGAAAATCGACCCCCAAGTGGCGTTGGGGGGGGGTGCTTAGGGGGCGTTTTAGATAATTATTTCCATTTTGAAACTATTAGACGCACAGTCTTTAAATTTGATGAGTAGATTCCTTTCATAGAGTAGAGATCAGTTCCAAGATGGGTTTTGTGAAAATAGTCACCCAAGTGGCGCTGCGGGGGATTAAGGGGCGTAATAGATAAATATTTCCGTTTTTAAACTATCATATCTACCTGCTTGAAAATTGGTAGGCATGTTTCTTTCATGGAGTAAATATCCGCTACAAAATGGGTTTGGGGGAAATTAAACCCAAGGGGTGTTGAGGTGGGTTAAGAGGCGTTATAAATTCCGATTTTCAAACTAATAGACGTACAATCTAGAAATTTGGTAAGCAGATTCCTCTTATAGGGTAAAGATCCGCTACAAAATGGTTTCGTTGAAATCGACTCCCAAGTGACGTTACGGGACTCAAGGAGCGTTATAGATAGTTGTTTCCATTTTAAAACTACTGGAAGTACAGTCATGAAATAGATAAGCAGAATCCTTTCTTGGAGTAAAGATGAGCTTTATAATGTGCTTTGTGAAAATAGAACCCAGGTGGCGTTGTGGGGGCTCAAGGAGCGTAATAAATAAATATTTCCATTTTTAAACTATGAGACGTACAGTCTCGAAATTTGGTAAGCAGATTCCTTCCGTATTGTAGAGAACCGCTACAAAATGGGTTTCGCGAAAATGAAACCACAAATTTCATTTCGGGGAATTAAGGGGCGCAATAGATAAATATTTCCGTTTTTAAACTGTTATATCTACCCGCTTCAAAATTGGTAGGCACGTTCCTTCCTTGGAACAGAGTTTTTCTAACAAAGAGTAAAACGAAAATCGACCCCTAAGGATGTTTGCGAAGGGTCAAGGGGAAAAAATTACTGTTTTTGAATAGTTATACCCACGTACTTCAAATTTGTTAAGTATGTTTCTTTTGTTGAATAGGGAACTACTACGAATGTATTTTGCGGAAATCAACTCCTGCTGGAGCAGGGGTTTACTGGGGCGCATTGACAAAAAATGTCCTTTTTTCGAACAACACGGACTATAATAATGGAATTTGGTTTGCATTTTCCTTTTGTTAAATTGAAATCTGCTAAAAACAGTTATAATGGCGAACGATTCTCAATGGAATTACGGAAGGTATTGATGATAAAAACTTCGTTTTTGCTCTATTAGATTTAGACTTGAAATTTGTCTTGCCTGTTTATTTTACGGAGTAAAGATCCACTATAAAAATTGGTTTTGCAGAAATCCACTTTCTTATAGGGTTACGAAAGTGCAAGCATCATTCTACACTTCAATTTTAGAGATTTTTAGAAAATACAATTAGAAGTCCTGTCCTTTTTTATATCAAGAGTCGAGAGTTACAGGTATAATATTATATTTTTCAATATAATCGAATTCTTAATGCTAAGCCTTAGATATCAATAATATATATATATATATATATATATATATATATAAACAGTATATATTTATAAAACGTCGGGAAATACACAGCAAAGCTAGTGGGTAACAGCTATATATAATTGGATAAATACATAATTTTATTGTTATAGTATTTAGGATCAGCTGAATTAGTTTTACGAATATTATTACCAGAAAACATTATTTAAATGCAATTTTTTTGCAAAAAAGTGAAAAAAGAATAGCATATTTTCAAAACATTCTCTGATTATGAAAAGTGCTTCTATGATAATAATATTTTACCTATATAAAGCTTGGATATCTATGCCGGGGTTTAAATAAAATTTTAAGCATATATAATTTACTAGGGGTTTTATGCTTATTTTATTACATCGGAATATAGATATTTTATCAAAAAACACCCGTTTATTATTTCAATTGATCGTAACTCAGAAAATAGTGTGAATTTTTCGAAACTTTAAGTTCAACCCCGGTATAGAATCCTACCAGTAGCACACACAGGAATTTTTCAATTCGGGGGGGGGGGGGGAGCATCATTTCGTATCATGCCTCAATACTCCGTCCAACATATTCTTTTAATTTTATAAATTTTGGGGAATAAAAACAGTAAAAGATTAATTATTGCATAAATAATCAGCATTATTTAATAAAATTAATTATTAATAACAAATACTTAATTACATTTTAAGTACTATATACATAAGGTTAAAATCAATCGGAAAAAAAATCAAGGGCTCTGGTGGGGGGGGGGGGTTAGTGTGCTCCACTGAAACCTAGCTATATGTAGACAAAATATAATTAGTAGTGAAGTATTTTACATAAAAAGATAATGTTTTGAAAATTTGTCATTATTTCTTCATTTTTTACCAAAAAAATGCATTAAATAATTTTCTTCTCGTAATAACATTCCTAAAACAATTTTATACGTAAATTCTCTAATTCGACTGACTCTAAATACCAAATAAAAAAAAACATTCATTTACACATTTTGCCAAAGCCACGGTTCCGAATATAGTCAGTGACTGTAAGTTTTTTTTTTATTACTTTAAATTCGTCGGGAAAAAATGCTGATATTGGCAAAACATTTTAAGAAATTTTATTCTGATTTTTCTCGGAAAAATAAATTACTCTTTAAGCATCTTGACTGGAATTTAACTTGAATTAATCAGCGAAGCGAATAACTTATAAAATTGAACATATAAATGCTTTTTGTCTAACGATCTGTGTTGCAAATCATTTATGACTTACGATCAAATCGCTCACACATTGCTAATTCCATTCCTTATCTAAGCTAGACATCTAAATTGACCCAAGCTTTTTACAAAATGATTGAAAGAATAGCTATTATCATAATAAATTACATTGTTTTCAGAGTAAATATAAGGTCAATGACATTAATATTTTTTTTCTGTATTTATCCGTGTAGAATCAATAACTATGCAAAATGAAGAGCAATCACGTCAACTCTATGTCTGTGTTTGTCCTCCTCGATTAAAAATAAAGATAAATATTTCTTTTAAGATAACCTTTTGGAACTTGCTTCTTGGGAACAAGGTAGCATTTGTTAAGTGAAAGAGCTGTTGAAATACGTACTGATTCGAAAAAATTTTATTGTTAATAATGAAGTATATTATATAAGTCTAATGAGTTCCCGGCCCTCATGTGGTATAGTTCGAAACCTTTGAGCATGATCGCAAAAACGCAAACACACACAGAATCGTCCTTTTCATTTGATTACTGCAACGTTTCTCAAACTGTGGGGCATGATAATCCTACCAGTGGGGCGGGAGCATATCCAAAAGTCAAAAATAAAAAGGAAGCAAAAGAAAATGCATTATGACATTATAAATAAAATACATATTTACATTAATATAATATACTTTTAATACATCAGTACTGCACAATGTATTTGATCATTAATTCATCAATGCTGGGTGAAGTTAATATAGTAAGTTAATTTATCCGCGGTCCTGCCATATACAAAATTATATACAAAATTTAATACTTATCTTGATAAGTTGTATGGTTTATAATCAAAGTCGTATTGTAGCTTTAGCGTCAAAGCACATTATTATTGAATTTAATACATTGTTACTGTATGGAGGAAGACGCGATGAAAGTTATGATTGACAACTGGGTCGCAAACATTGAAAGTTTGAGAAGTACTGGATTATGGTTCAAAAAAACTACGAAAAGTTGCATAGTTCGGTAGCAGTCCTTTAAGAAACCCTTATGCGGCTTTTGCCTAAAATAAAACAATTTATAAGATATTTCTGAAATTCAGATAAGAGTCCATAAAAATAGATGGTTTCTGTGCAGGAAGTTGGGCTTTTTGGAAATATTAGATTATTGTAGACCAAGCGCATATTGCCCTAGTTTAAATGACTATCCAAAAAAAATTATCCCATTTAATTTTTAAAAAATGGGACTCTAAGAATAAATAAAGCAAGTTAGTTATATTTCTTTGGGAAGTTGGTGAGCGCTTCATGCTATTCGTTGTTTCAGACTCAGAAAACTGATTTTATTCTGTCATGTGATTTTGAGCCTTGAACACATGACCCACACAATTGACAACTCCTTTTACTATGTATCCATTTCATATGTCCTTGAGTTCTAAGATTCATCGTCTTGTTATGTAATGGTCATTAATTTGATCGAGGATTGGATTCACAATTCTAGCAATGATTGAGTGGATTTGAAAAGAGATAACCTTGAAAAAATGAACTGTCATCTATTAATTTGTATAAAAAATATTTTCCTGTTTTTATATAACAATAGAAAGGAAGTAATATGTGTATCGAATTAACAGGTGTTTAATTTATATTTCAGAACCTAAGCAATTCAAGGATTCTTCACTCGAACTTCTTTAAATGAGAATACAAACAGATAGATTAATTCCCATTTTTTTTCAGTTTACCTCAAACAGTATTTTTTTCTTTACTTTTAAATTTGAATTGAACATTATAAAATGTATTTGCTTAAGGAAATTCGGTGTGATTATTTAGCTCATTTTTGTGTTAAATGTTATTGTAATTTTTTATTCAATCGTCTTGTAAACCAGGTAAGAATTATCCTACATTAAGTGCCCAGTCCGATTCAGCATAACGGAGTAGATTTAATTGAGTTAAACAATTTTATTGATTAATATGGAACATTCAGAATGTCAGCTTCAACAATTCACACAGTAACCACGGTAGCCTAGTGGTTGTGATCTCGAACTCATGGTTGGTGTGTCATGAGTTCAAGTCTCAGTGCCTCTGAAGACAGGCTATATAAAGAGGCTGATGCTTGTTAAACCTGTCGAGCCTCAAAGTCCTCCCGTTAGCGTGGTGTAGTAATTTTGTGAGGAAGTTGCCAGTTCTAGTGTTGTCTTCGTCACTTGACCGAGGTTCAAAATTGCGAGGTCCGATGCCAATAGCCCTCGTGTGCGACGTTAATAAACTCTCACTTAACGTACAGTGTGCGTCGTTAATAAACACCTATTTAATATACCGTACAGTTTATAAATGATCAATTTGAATTGATTTCACTCTAGAAGCAACGTAAATACTACAGGCGGTAAACTGTATATTTTTGAGCCACGTTTAAATAAGGAGAGCAATGCCTGAGTTGCCATTGCATTACCATGCCAATATAAGAACTTTGAGCCCAAACTGATTTAACATGCATTAATCTCGCGACACCAGAGTTTTCGGAAGTAGTGAGACCCTATCTGTGCTACAGTTGACCTTACATACAGGGTGGTCCCGAATTCATGGTACAAACTTTAAGAATAGGTACAGGACATTGTGACAATCATTTATTGTGTAGAAATGGATGGGCGCAAGTGATGCGGTGAGGCACAAACATAAAAAATAAGAGACGAAAGGAAAATACAAAGTGTTTATTGAAAGCGTCATTCGCAAGTGTAATGTTTACAATAACTGTTCAGCCTTTGAGTTATGAAGTCCAGCTGCAGTTCGCGTTGCTGGACCTCCCACTGGCAGTCGGAGACGATAGCTTGCCTGATTCAAAGCTTGTACTCGCTGAAAATGGAAGAGATGTAATGAGAGATTTTCGTTTATCCGTCTACAAACGATCTGATAACTCACACGTGATGAGCAACAGCTCTTGTACTTGTCTCGAGACTATCAGTCACAACGTTCAAGATTCTTTTTGCCAGGCTTGGACTGCGTACAGCTCTTAGTCTACCAGCATCATGTCTGGTGACGTGGAACGTAAGTGTTTCATGAAATTGACTTGGTAACCACTGAAAAATTCTCTGATTCGGCATTCGTTGATCAGGAAACTGTGCGTGATACATTCATAGCGCAACTCTGCCGTTACCATTGCACGGCCGTACATGTAATGCGTGTCTGGCTTTTTCGGCATACGTAAAGTCTCCCATTGTAGACGTCAGCCCAATTGCGAAAGGAGTTTTTCCCAACAGAGATGCATCATGCTAAACGGCGGCTAGACATCTACTGCCCCAGCCGGCAACTCAACCAGCCGATAACTTCATTCCACTTTTCTTTTACTTCCCCTGTTTGCGCCTCACCACGTCCTTTGGGCCCATACATTCCTATACAATAAATGATTGTTAAAATGCCCTGTATCTAGCCTTAAATTTTATGCAATAAATTTGGGACCACCCTGTATAAGCAAGAGCATTTATCGTCATATTTAAATAAAGACTATTATATTGATACAATTTTATTGTATTGCATTCTCGATAGATTCAAATAAATAACATGAGCATTATTTTCAATAAATGGCACTGGCATATTTTTGCATTTTCGTTATAATTTATACCGCAATTAGCGTAATTAAATTCCATCCTAAATTAATTACAATGCGGCAGTAAACTCTGCATTTATAATTTTTCTAAAGACCATTATCAAGAAATGCTAACAAGAATCATTACGTAATTAATTTCTTACTCTGACGCAACCATTTTATTGTTAGTTTAAGATAGCGTATTATAATCTATTCTTACAAAAGCATATTTTTCCAAGCTTATCTGTTGATTAATGCTCCAGAGATTTTCTTCCTGTATCATTACTTTTAATTAACATAAATATATTTAATTTTCGCAAGCAAAGATTCTGTGATTTAAGGATAGAAGCGTTTAGTAAATGTTCGAATGCATTTTCTTATATTCCAGTTCCTCTTGTTTAAAGCTGACATATTTCTCGTATGTATGTATTAGTCAAATTAATGTGCTCAGTAATTTAAGAGCTCTTTTGTTCAAGACTGATAATTTTTACAAATGCTTTTCAGGAGTTCGTATGCAACCAAAGGAGTATATATTTATAATAAATTTGCAAACGAACACACACATTCCATTAGCGTTTGCTCCAACTCCAGATACATTTCCTTTTATGCCTTCTTTAATTATTAATTAAAATAAGTGCATTAGAAGCAGAGAACCTTGCGTGAGTGTTGGATGAAAAGATATTTTGATGAGGAAGTAATTTTTTTTAAATAAAAAAACTCATTCTTTTAAGAAATGTAATGCATTAAAATTTGTAACGACTAATTATTGAAAGACGTATGTTGTGAAATGTAACTGTTTTTTATTTGAGATGGGGGAATTTATTATTGATCAGAATCACGGGCTGTCATTTTAAATTAAAATTATCTGAATAAAACTTAAAAAATAGGAAATCAAGTGTTATATTATCATCAATATATCTTCCTTAATTTTGAAAATTTTATTCCAAAAATGCCGATCAATGAGATTTAGCTTTAATATAATTAATTTAAATAGTGCGAATGTTTCCATTAATTTAAATATTCCCACAAGACAGACTAAAAGGAACTAAATAATTGTTTTTCTATTTTATTAATTTACAAACTTCCAGCATGAGAGACAAAACAAAATAAGACTCAGTTCATGTTGTGTGGAAAATTAAACATAATTGAAAACTAAGCTAGTATTTTACGGATATTTTCAACATAAACCATACTACCCAATAATCAATGCTGTAATAGTCATTCACATGGATCCCAGACATTGCGGAACAATTAATCAAAGCACAGATCAGCACACAGACATATTTGATTACAGACTAATCAGAAACTAATTAGAATCTTCGATCTTCAATATGTTTCAAAAAACGATTAGTACTTGATTGAATAATATGATGAGATACAAAAAAAGAAAGAGCTTATCGTATATTTCAAGAAAAGAAATCTAGAATATATTCTAAGAATTTCGTTGAGTATAGAAAATAACTGAGGAAGAATCTAGTAATTAGAATCCTATATATTTATCTGCAAGCAAAAGTTGGATATTTGAACTTTCCGAAAGGTGGCGTGGCTACAGCGGACATGGTTCGAACGGACACATAACATTTCGTGGTCTGAGCGGACACTTTGAAATTCATCGTGGTTTGAGCGGACACATCCCCCCCCCCATCTTAGAACAGATTCGATTACCAAATTACAAGAATAAATACATTTTTTGCCAATTAAATTTAATTATTTGTATTAAATTGTTTAGGGTATTATAGTGCGAATACATTTTAAACATAGCGAAATGTAATAGAAATAAAAACTTTCAGAGAAATACTTAAAAATTAATAGTAAGTAAAAATATAATAAAGGGTATGAACGAATTTCAGGAATTTTGTGGAAAACTGTATTTTAGAGTCAAATAAATATTAGAACAGGTGCAATTGCCATAAAATTAATTAGTCTCATTAATGTGAGTAAAAACAAATACTAGAAGTAAAATACACAAGATACAAGTAGATAAAAGAAAAATAAATACAAGTAAATAAATACTAGCTAACCTTTATTATACAAGCATAAATATCATTTACCATTGGATTTATTTCAACCTAGTTACACAAAAATTTTAGACATTTTTCTAAATTGTTTGATATTTCGAATTCTTTTAGGATGTTTTCAATTCTTTCAATCAATTTACATATGTTTTTTTTTTCCCCCCTTTTTATTCCGGGTCGCTTAATTCTCAGGATTAACACTTATTAGTTCAAATGCTATAAGAAGAAACATAAAAAGTGTCTTGTAATTTGAAATCCAGAGAATTAGGCGACCCTGGAATAAAAAGGAAAAAAGCATATGCAAAATTAATGAAAGAATTAAAAACATCCTAAAAGAATTCGAAACATCAAACAATCTAGAAAAATATCTAAAATATTTAAGTTTTGTAAATAGGTTGAACTAAATCCAATGGTAAATGATATTTATGCCTTTATAATAAAGGTTAGCTAGTATTTATTTACTTGTATTTATTTTTCTTTTATCTACTTGTATCTTGTGTATTTTACTTCTAGTATTAATTTAATTAAAAAATTTAAATTTTACAAACATTTTGCAACAAATTAAAAAAACTTATTTGGAATTATTATTAAATATTAACTTTTATAAAATACAATTAAAACCAAATATCAAATATTAAAAACAAAAAAAAATTGTGAAGATGGTACCATATCGCCTTAAACGATTCAAATAATAATCAAACAAAAACACTATTTTAACAATGCACAGTACATACACATTGAACTTTTCACTAAATCCATTCAATTTCACTTATAATATATACACAGCACTATACATCAGCTATATTTCTACAGATATACTGCTATAAAGCATGTCGGTGACCCGAACGCACGAGATTTCACCCATCCAAAAAGTGTCCAAAGCGAACAGCACACAGCGCATGCGCTAGTCAGAGCATGTCGGTGATGCGAATCCATTAAGATTTTCCCCTACCAAAAAGTGCCCAACGCCGCTAAAGAAGTTTTCACTTCAAAAATCCACTTTTAAATGCAACTCAAATAGAAACAGACATTCACGAGAAGTTTAAGAAAGACATTTGTGCGATACTGCAAGAAAAATCTCGAAAAAGGCCGGATACCATAATCGACTGTTTTGTAGAAAGTCTTATATTTCAAAGACCAACCGGCTGAAACGGATGGCTTTTGCAAAAAAAAAAAAAAAACATTCATAAGCCTCCGGAGTTCTGGAGGACTATGATATTCTCGGATGAGAGCAAATTTTGCATTTTTGGCATAAAAGGTCGTAAATTGTTATGGAGAAAATTTTGCACAGTGTTTCAAAAAGTGCATTTAAAACCAACATTAAAGCACGGTGGCGGCGGTGTTATGGTGTGGGGGCGCATGGCGAGCAATGGTGTCGGAAAGTTGGAATATATATCGAATCAATTATGAACAAATAGTATTATCTCGATGTCTTAAAAACAATTTAAAGGAAAATGCCGCCTAACTTTGCCTAGGATTGTCGTTTCGTTTCCAACACAACGATCCTAAACATGCCGCTGAGGTTGTGAAGCTTTGGCTCCTGTATAATGTCCCAAATCAACTGCACCCGCCTCCGCAGTCACCTGGTCTGAATCCTATATAACACCTATGGGATTTTCTGGAGCGTAGGATTCGTCAACACAATATATCTAGCAAGGATACGTTGAAGAGTGTTCTTAAGGACGAATGAGAGAAGATAATCGCTGAAGAAATCACTAGACTTGATAATTCAATGCCGAAACGACTTCAGGATGTTTTCATAGGATGAAAATAGCTTATTATCCTTTTTAAATAATTTTTATAGTTACTACTAAAACTGTGAAAGCAGACTTTTCTACTTGATTTTTGTTCTTATCGCTACAAACCTGTCTTTATTTTAAAAGCTATGAAAGCAAACCGAGTTTACTTTTGTTGTTCTCAATACATAGAATGAACTAAATAATATGTAATTTAAAACAATTTTCAAATTCTGGTTTTAAAATTTTTTTTTCTTTGTTTATGTAAGCAGTAGTAGGTGAGCGCAGACTTTCTCTGGCAAGCGTATATATATATCCGGCTTGGGGCCCAAGACCTGACCTTGCGGGGGGGCCCAGCTATTTTCCGTAACGCCACTGGTCACATGATAATGATAACCACGTGTTTTCAGCCAATCAGTTCAAAATCTCATGTGACGTCATAGTCACACGATAAAAGCAATCACGTGTTTCCAGCTAATCAGTTCACGAGCTACGTAGTTGCCCCAACTTTTGGTTTTCTCAGAAACTTTCTCTTAAAAAATACAAATTTGTCAACGACAATAATGCACATAGGTAGACAAAATGCAACTTATTTAAAAGTACATGCATAAAAAAAGATTCTTTTTATTTATTTTTAAAATCTGTTGAAGAAATTTATTTTTTATAACATTTGAACATTTTTACCCAATTAAAAAATTCGAAATTTTGCCCAAGTTTACCAATAAAACACCAAGTACAATTAGTTTGTCTATTTTTAATTCAATGGAGAACACGTGTTTGTCTTTATCATGTGACCGTCATGAATTGAGCCCATTGTGAATCAGCTGCTCAAAGAAAAGCAAATTTTGCTTGCTTGCATAGATGACATTTAAACAATTCTTATTATAAAGCTACCACAGTTAGACTATTGACCTGAAGAATTAAAAGTGTCACAACTTTTGATGGATTACTTCCTTCAACCGTGCATGTGTGTGAACCGACATGAACTTGAATACGATGTATTAGAAGAATTCGACACATCTGTATATTTGAAAAGAAGGTAAAATTATGCAAGAAGGTATTTTTTGTGTGAAAATAAACCCTCATATCTCTTTTGCATCAAAAATGCATATAAAACTGAATCTTAATTTTGGGGAAACGCCATAATTAAACAGAAAGAAGTAAAAGAAATTAATAACCAAACAGCTCAAAGAATTCTAAAATTTCATATTACATTGTCTTCGGTCCTGGACAAGTAAGCAAAATTTCGAATAAATATGACCTTTTAAAGTGGGTAAAAAGTGAGTTCAAAGATTCCTTATAAAAGCTTATAAATGGGTGTTAAAACAGGTGGTATTTTTAGTAAAAAAATATTCGCAAATAAATACAACATTCCTCTAATTCCTGTGTAGAATTAAGCGACCGAGAGTAATCAAGTACTACTTCTCCCAACGTTTCGGCTAGGGTTTGCAATCCCGTATCATATTTTCAATCCCGGGATTTAGGGATTACATTATCCAAATCCCGGGATTGGTCCCAGGATTAGGATTGAACTATTTATTAAAAATACTTACATATTAGCATAGTTGAAATTGCATAATAAAATTGAAAATATAACTAAAAATTAATTTAATATTAATTTAATGAAACAAATAAAAAAAATTAATCATAAAAAACAAATAAAAATAATACATAATAAATTTTTTTTTTTTAAAAAAAAGCATTTCTCCATTTCGTGTGTTTCTGTAAATAAGCTTATAAAAACACAGCTCCTCCAGCATTTCATCGTTGAAATGGCTTCTTATTTTTGTTACACACTGACCTGCCGAAGAAAATACATGTTCGGATTCTGTACTAGTAGGTATTATCGTCGCTAAATAGGAGTATGTTTTTTCAGGTCTCCATCCATTTTCAAAAAAGAGATATTTCTTTTTGAATTTTTGATGACATTGTCTCAATTCTAATAGACTGCATTGGTGCATATACCTCTTCGATAGCTTTATTTAGTTCTTCTGCTACACTTAATGGTTTTTGTATATAAATTGATCCAGTTATTCAATCAGAATGTGAATCAATTTAAAAAAATACCTCATTTGAAATTCAAGATCCAGTTGCATGAGCTGTTAGTAATGTAATGGGTTTTGAAGTATCTCAAGTCTTCCAAGTAGGCCCGCTACTAATTAACGGCATTTAATTGAAGAAGGAACTGTGACAAAATCTATTCTTGAGATGTTGCTTATATTATTGTGTAAACATTGCAGTAACCACTTAGATATGTGCGACATTCTCCCTATGAGATATGAGAGCTGTGCATATATTTTTCTTTACCTATAGCACTTATAATTGCACAAAAGAATTCTACGTACATATTTCATAAACAAAATATAAATTTCTGAAAAATTAAATTCTTAGAAAATTTTTATGAGAAAATTTTTTTAAATATAATTTAGACAAAAATTAAATCCCGGAATTAGTTATTTTAATCCAGGGATTTCGGGATTGGAAAAAAAAGCGGAATCTCGGGGTTTCGGAATTCCGGGATCCCAGGGCTGAAAACCCTACTAGTTATCTTCCAAAAATTATAATTACCTCTGTCCAAGTTAGCTGACACCGGACATTCTGAGGATGGGGAAAAATGTCCGTTTTCTGACCCCACTCACGATTTGGAGAAAGTTACAGAAGAAAATAAGAGAAAACATATCAAATTTCACGGTTTAACATACACACCCGGCTCGAACCCTTCAAGGTTCAACATGTAAGAAAACTGAAAAATTAAACGTATACAGTACAAAAAAGTAAATATTATACATTAAACGTAATACCAGATTCCCAATACTTTGAAAAAAAAATTCAAAATATATTTCATACAAAAATTAAATCCCGGGATTTGAAAAACCACTGGGATCCCAGGCTGCAAACCCTTATTTCGGCCATTGTCGTAAGCTTGAGTCTTGTCATGGCACCCAGCCGTTTCATTGCATTCAGCAGGAAAAATCTCTTCCTTTTCTGTTTTTTACTTTTTTTTTTGACAACTCTCTGGTCTTTCCCAGAAACCAGAAAATCAGAATGCTCAAGTTTTGGACAAAATCCAATGCAATAGCTTTGTTCAACTATTTATGTTATTTTATCAAAAACTTAAATCAGATGACACTCTCTTAAATTTTCTTCTCTCATTAGCGGTCTGTTGACAACTAAGATATTCTGTAAGCAGGAAATATTCATATATGCGCATTAGGACATCTTACAGTATATGCACCAAACCATGCTTTTATAGTTTCATTTAATTATGCATGCAAACTTTTTGTTGGATATCTCTTAAACGCACTTCGTATAAAACTTCGAATGTATTTTAATTTTCGTTCTTAATATACAGTCGGGCCTCTAATTAACGAAGCCACTAAATCCTGAAAAAAGTTCGTTATGTGAAAAATTCGTCAAAAAAAAGAGACCCATTTTCAATATACGAAGGCAATTCGGAAACTAATTGCCGTTTTGACGTGGCGCTGGAAGTACGGTTCGGATCGCCTTCAATCGAATGCACGAGTAATCTCGGATTCAGTAAACTTCGTCGGCGAATGAAATTGCCGTAGGGTCAAGAGTTTTCTAGTTATAATGTGACAAAATGTGTGCCGCCATACAAAATCCCGCCAAATGTGAGGTGCAAAAAGTGATAAGATTTCTTTGGGCCAAAAAAAATCTGTCAGCAGCGGATATCTATCGTGAATTGTGTGCCGTATACGGGCCAAACATTTTGAGTGAAGGTGTAGTGCGCCAATGGATACGCTTTTCCAAGGACGAAAGAACAAACATCCATGAGGAATCACGAAATGGAACGCTGTCTGTAGTGAGTGCTGATCTTATCCGATTACCATCTAATCATTGCAATGAAGAAGTGACTTGGGGGGCAGCATTTCTCTGACGGAACTTAAAAACGCTGTGACACATTGGTTTAAATCGCTGGCGGCTGCTTTTTATACAGAAGGAATTGGAAAATTGGTAAAATGGGTACGACAAATGCTTGATTAATGGGGGAGACTATGTTGAAAAATAGAGGAGAGTTGTACCTTTGATATGTAAATAAATTTTTCTCGGCTCTGTCCTAATTTGTTTCTTACAGCGATTCGGAGGCTACTTGTTTTCACACACAATACTTTCATATATATTTCAAGATATGAACTTTTAAATAAAATTGTACCTTATTTTGAATTTATCAATAATAAAGCTTTATTCAACTTACAAAAAGCTACGACTATATATATCATTTTTTTTAATATTACGACAAATTACATTTTTCGACAATGGATTTTGCACCATTCATCATATTTGATGCCAGATATTGATAGTTCCCCATTTATCGCTCTCCTAAATCTGTGAAAATGTTCTCGTACTTCATAAATTATGAAATTTTGCATTAATAGTTACAGATTGTTTAAATTTAAAAATTATGTCTTACAGTTCTTTTACCTTCCCTTATTAGGCACATGAGAACATTGATTTGCTTAATTCGTCATTCATTATTTAGCAATTTTGTCATTTCCCCCCACTAAATCAGAGGTTTTCAAACTTTTTTGTCTCATAGACCCTTGCCATGTTTTCAGTTTTGGGTAGACCCCTGCTTCCTATAATAAGAAATTTTCACAAATTTATCAACTTAAATGTCTTTTTGACAGCTGGTGCTACTACTTACTTTAAAAGAACAAATTTCTAACTGTCGTGAAGTATAGTATTTAAAACTTAAGAGACACATCTTAATTAACTAAAATTTATTTAAAACATAAAATATCTAACGAATGAATCTGACACCGCACTGAAACTCTTTCACTAGGAAAAGCAGTTAAAAACTTTCTCACAATATTCCATAATTCGGGACAAATAACACGCGTCTTTTAAAGCCAAAATTGCGTTTCTAAACTTTACTTTTAGATATCCATTAGTGCCTATTCCGATCAGTTCCTATTGTAATATAACTTTTTTTTCAATGTAATCATATGGATTCATTACTCACTGTGGTATTACCATAGTCAAAGCATTCTTAAAGATAGTTACAAAATCTGAATAAAGAGCATTTAAATGTTAAACGCAAATTAAAACGTCCTGCCAGATTGTCTGAGAGAAATTCAAAAAATTCTCGACCTCCAATATTCGTCTTCTTTAGCTTAATTCTGAAAAAGAAATGTTGAAATGGCCCTTGTTTTAATAAAATTTGTCACCTTGTAACTGCAAATTAACGTTAAATTTAGTAAATAAATGTGTTAAATAAGTAAAATCTGGTTTCCACTTGACTAAATTTTCCTTAAAAAATATAAGTTGTGGGATGGTGACCTATTTGGCACCTCTCTATCCCGTCTTGCCTACTTAAAGGGGTGGGGAGAAACAAAGCATCACCAGCAACTTCCATAATAAATATTATTTTATTTCTCTTCAAACACACTTAATCAATCACAAGTGAAACTACAAAAGGAAACCCTAGGAGTGATATATAAAATGAGCAATCTAATCTCTTGAACAGCTCTAAGTGAACTAGATAAGGAGAACAATCGCTAATGATCCGATAACTAAATCTAATTCAATCCATCTTAGATCCTCAGTCTAATAATTTAATATCTTCGCAACTACTTCCTTAACTCGCGCTATGTCTGTGAATAAAACATTCTAATATTCTCACCTATGTATCACCGCAACAGCTCTCCGGCTCCTTCTATCTCACATCTACAAAACCTATATATATATAGACTTTATATAGTCAAACTAATTTAAATATCAGGGTTTCTTCTTGAGAGGCTGTGAATTAACACGAATGCTAGCCCCAAAGTTTCCCCAAGAGGATTAGTGGAAAAAGGACGCTTATAGTTCCGTCACAAAGTCACGATCTGCTTTAATGAGAGTCACTATCATAGACATTCCTTTACACCTAATAGACATCTAAATTATTTTTTCGCTGACGTGGACCCTTTGCAAGTTGTTATAGACCCCTGGGGGTTGATATAGACCACTTTGGGAATCACTGCACTATATCATTGATTTTTTCAGTTAACCTTTTAGTTGGGGGCTCTTCAAGTACGTAGGCTGCGGTAGCCTAATAGTAACAGCCTAGTGACGCGCGCCATGAGTTCGAGCCTTAGCGCCGCTAAAGACCCACCGTGTAGAGGAACTGATAGCCTTAAATCTGTCGAGGTTTTGAAGTCCTCCTGTTGCCATGGAGTGTAAGTTCGGAGATGGGTCCTAGTTCAGGTGTCGTCCGCATCTCTGGACCCATAGTTCAAAAATTATAAGGTTCATTGTCAAAAGCTCTTGTGCTACTTCAGAGTAAGACATAAACACTCACTCAAGAAGCATTGTTGGTGTGGTGTAGAATTTCGAGAAATACGACGTCCGTCGCCACTAGTCTTCGTGTTGTTTTAAGTGCGACGTAAATTAAAATGATAACAACAGCACTGAAATGGAAAATGAATTCTTATGTATTTGCTAGCATGGTCAAAGTATACTAAGACATTTTAATAGAGCAAACTTTTCTTAATTTATTAAAATAAATAAAAAAATTTAAAAAACTAGCACCAAAGAAAGCTTTGAGTATAATTCATCGAAGGCAATTTTTAAGATGAAATATATTTTGATCAGAGTCTTACCGCGTAGAGCACTTTCTTAATTATGCGAAATATTTAAAAAGTAAGAAGATTTATTTAAAACTATTTCGATAAAATTTATGAACAAAATAGTGAGAGTCTGAGAACATAATATATGTAAACAGCAAGGAATGCATAAACAAAAAACAATAAATAAGATTATAGATTAATATTAAACGAAGTAATCTGTTTTATTTTACAGCTCCGAAAAAAATCATTTTAAGTTTAAAATTCGTGTAATGAAGAAAAATGTTTTGTGTAGTTGCGATCCATTATGATTACAGATGGTTTATTTCCCAGTTTCCTTTAGTTTTCTTCCGCTTTCTCTTTCACGTTTTCATTTCTTTCAACAAAATAGACCGCAAGAAAAACTTTTAAAGTAGAGATTTTAAATCATTTTTGTTTCTAGTTTATTTTGTTTTGTTTCGCAAACTTCTTTTTTCAAATAATTTTCTTGAGTCTAAGTATGATTGTATTGATGATGATAGATGAATTGATAAATTATAGATGATGTTTTTAAATTTATTTTTTTCGTTTTCTTAATTAAATTCCTCCATAGAAAAATTCTTGTGATTATTTAACCCAATTGAGTTTATAGTACTTTAATAAATATTCAGATATCAAATTCTTTGTTACTAGTGATCAGAGGCGGATTAAGGTAGTTTGAGGCCCCTGGCGGTAAAAGGTTTGGGGCCCATGGGCTTAAGAATCGAAAAACTAAAATAGGGAAAAGAGTCATTTACTTTAAATTTTCAAAATTAAATGTAGTGATATAATAAAACTCATCGGCCAAAGAAAAATCTTAACTGTATATATATGAAAAAATATTAAAAACCTTACTAAGAGCTTACAGTTTTGCTATACAGTTTGATTTCTCTTTAGCAAATTCATCCCAATTATTTTTACATATGTATTTTGTCCAAAACATTTTATTCTGTATATAATATGGCCAT
>BMAO01007850.1:0-14606 GCA_019973975.1 Trichonephila clavata
CTAAAGTATAAATAAAAGGACACGTTTGGGGATATAATTATTATTATAATTATTATTGTAATAATATTATACAATTGATTCTTTGCTTTTAATTATTCATTGGTTTTTTATCTGAACTTATAAAGCAATAACTATAAAAGAACATGAATTAGTGTAAATTAAATTTTGTCAATTTAATTTTAATACAAACCACAAATTACATTTTTTGCAATATAACATGCTTAGGAAACATGCATATAATTCACAGATTGTACTTGTAACTATTGCTTGTGCGTTATAAAAATGAGTTATATATTGGAATAAATTCAGTCTATTACAAAAGATTTATAAAATAAATAAGACAAAAAAAGTATATTTTTATTCAAACATATTAATAAGCAGAAATTTAAAAAAAATATATAGACTATAACTTCTAATTATGTAAAGAAGTATTTTGATAATTTTTTTAAAAAATATTGGATTGGTTGCACTTAATAATTTCAGTTTTTACATTTGCAAATTAACAAAGGAAACTCATAATGGTTATCTTTACAATCATCATATACTAATAGTTTTTTTTCTTCTCATTTAATCTTTTTATTATTTTTAGCACCTTTATTCCCTCTCCTTGCCTTATTTCATTCAGTTTTAATAATTTGTTAACATTAATTAGATAACTGATTAAATCTAAGTACAAAATGATCCATTTGATTTTATTTGAATAGATTTTATTAAAATCGCACTTTTTGAAGCTACAACAAGGATTCTAGCAGAATCTCCAAAGAGACTGAACTCACCCAAAATGAATGTGTGTTACAAGCAAGCAGCCACCCCTTTATTGAACTTCCTTTATTTGCCTTTATTGAACGAAAGTCTTATTTTTTACATTTCTTTCAGGAAAAATACACAAAGGCAAGTTTACATTACTTGCAGGTAAGTTTAAACGTGAAGATCCAGATTACAATGAAGTATTAATAAACTCGGGGCCGCTTTTCCGCTTAAACACGCTAGGCACGTGCTTAGGGCACGAAAGATATGGGGGCGAAAAAAGGGAGAAAAAATTAAATTTACAGCGAACGTACCACCTCCTAGCGAATCACGAGAGAAGCATTTTTGCCTTCCAGAGAGTAAAGGTTAAGATGAGATCTACTACGGAAAATGAAAAGCTTAACACTTTGCTGTTAGTATTCAATCAAATGGAAATTGATGTTATTAATGATTTTTTCTAAAAAATCATTCGTTTTTTGAAGAAAAACTTCGTAGTGCAAGCACAGCGACAATGATTCAACAAAGTAAAAGATAGTAAAGCGATAAGCGATAAAAAAAGATGATAATTAACAAGTTAAAAACAGTTCATACAATAATGTATACTCTATACCAGGGGTGGCCAACCCGCGGCACTCGTGCACAGTGTGGCACGGCGAAGTTTAATAGTGGCACGCGAAAACTTAAAAAAAAAAAAATTAACATTTTTTTTTGTTGCTATTTTATTGAAAAATGCGGTTGTCTCAGACAAAAAAGAAACTCTCAAAAATACTTTTAAAAAAACATAAATGAATTACGATAGAATTTTATCGAGTAGAAAGCGCCCCTGCATTATTGTGCGAGTTGACTTTATAAAGCCCTTTTCACTCGTTAGAACTTTGAATTTGAAGGAGCGTATTTTTTTTTAAATATGTGGAGGAAAGCACTAAACAGCCCACACACAATTAGTACTAGCTATTCTAGAATGAAGATTGGCTGTGTAATTTAGCTTTTCTTACAGATTTTATAGGATATTAAAATAATTTAAATTATATAGGATATTTAATAATTTAAATAATATAGGATAATTATAATTTAAATTATAATTATAATTTAAATAATATAGGATATTAAAATAATTTAAAATATTACGGAGAAAAGATTCTATTTTTCCTACCCTAGTTGGTTATATATCTTTTGTAAGCAAACTTTTGCGCCTTTATCTCTATTTTTAATTTTAAAAAAAACACACCACGCATTATTAAATATCTACCAAAGTTAATAATGCTCCGAGCGAAAAAGGATTTAAAAATTTATTATTCATTTTGCTGGATTCATTCAGTGCAAGGTTGGATAATTTTTCAAGACGATAAAAAAATGCTGATCTTTTCATAAATCCTTTTTCAATTTCTCTACAAGATGTTAATTGTTATCCACCTGCAGTAGCGCACACAAAAAATTTTCAAGGGTCCATAGACAAAAGTCCCACAACTCGAATCATTCATTAAAATCGATTTTTAATTCACGCATATTACCACAATGATACAATAGATTCCAATCTTAAAGCAAAATATAAAAACATTAAGATAATGCTTTTAAGGCGATATGGTACCATCTTCACAATTTTTTTTTATATTCAATATCTGATATTTGGTTTTAATTGTATTTTATAAAGTTAATATTTAATAATAATTCCACACAAAAATTTTTAATTCGTTGTAAAATTTTTGTAAAATTTAAAAAATTTGAACTTTTTTTAGCATTTTTTAAATTTCTTAGGCTTTTTTAAATATGTTTCTTTTTTTTCAAATTTTTTTTCCAAGTACCTTATACTATACTACATACAACTGTGCTTGGGTTTTTTCTGCTGCTGCTCTTTAATTTTTTATTAATTTTTTATAGTTAAACACTTTCAAAAACTCTCAAAAAAACATTCATTTTGATTTTGAAATTTTTTAGAAAAAGTACGAAACATGTTAGAGCAAATTACATGCGCAGTTTTACAAAACATACATTTCAGAACATGTATAATAAATTTCAAACCCATACTTTAATTATAAAAAAAAAGTCTTAATGATTTTGAATAATGGTATATGTACAAAAATTCAACATGGAGAAAAATGAGTTTGAAGTTTTCAATCCATGAATAGCATGATATAATATTCATCGAATAGTCTGAAACTTTTATGAAATGCTAATTAGCTTATTTAAAACTGCTTACCATAAGAAATTGCACAAATGTAGAACAAATAAACAGTATGCTGCCATACTGAATATATAGAAGAAAACGAATGAAAGATCAATATTTCATAAAACTTAATTTTAATAATTATAAAAATAAATAAATGCACGCACTTCAGAGTTAATTCCATGCTCAGAGCTAATCCACAACATGTACAAAAGATGTTTATGCCTTTATTTTTTTATTTCCATGATTTTAAAAGCCTTCGCATGTTAAATATTGTGCACGAATGAAAGAAAAATCAAATAACAATTTATAGGTAAAATATATCAAAATCTAAGAACTGAATATATGCATTTGTTTAAATAAATATCTTAAAATATTTTAATAATAAAAGTGTTGAATTTCACACACGTGGGATATATATATTCACCAAAAACAAGTATATAAAAATGGGAGAATTTTTCTATTCTTGCGAATTAGATTTTTAATTATCTGAGTTATCAAAATGAGGTTTAGTATTTGTGCTTTGGGAGAATCTGTTTTGAAGTTTTAATTTCATTCATAATATTATCATAATAAACAGGCACAACTTTTAAATCCTGACCAAATCCATTTGCTCTTCCCAATAAACAATTCACAAACTAGAATTTTTGCATGAATTGCACAATTCTTTCTTGAAATGATTTGTTACTGCATATCTGCATATATAATGTCAGTCTCATTTACGCGCGGTCAAAAAATAATTAATTTATTTTTACCAGGCTCTTTTCTAGCAGATTATCTGAAATGTGGGTGTGGCAGTTGCTGTCCAATATCAAATATTGCTCCATAACTTGATAAAGAAAATGCTGATAAGGCTTTGAAATTTTGCAGGCATGTTTATAAAGATTCGAGGTATCAAATAAGAGAATAAAAAATTTCGATAGTCTGATGATTTTTAGGGTACATATCGTCCTAAAAAGAATGCGCTACCTATATGTAAATGCAATCTGTGGACAGATGGAATGATGTATTTAAACAACTGAGAAATGCAAAATTTTAAAAATATCTTTTCATCCAGAAGCAGGATACCGATTTCAGAGGAAGTAGAAATCTATTTTACAGTTGACGGGGTGCTCCAGGATTTCCTCTCTGTGCGAAATAATAGACGAATAACGTGCACCAGTGGGAAGGAGGGGGTGGAATGGAAAAAACTTTTGCTAATGAATGAGGCCCACTCGAGGTTCTCATGTTAATATCTGAAACCAAATTAAAGGGACACATTTGGAAAAACAATGGTGCTGGAGAGTACTCAATGTCGATCAATACAAGGAAAACGTTATTTAAACATAAAATGGGATGATGGTAATATCCCATTTAATGGTAATGGTTCCATAACCGAAAATGGGGCCATTTATGTTCATATTTTGTAGCATTAAGCAAGACAACTTTTAAGATAGATGAATACAGTAGTGTTCCGAAAACTCGGCATTCTATACCCTAGCAATCCAGATAACTCAGCCACACCTTTGCAAGTCGAAAAAATTCAGACAATAGGACATTACGCATTTCGGTATCCGACTACTAGCGACAACTTTTTTTTTATTTTAAAAAATGGACAAATATGGACTTTGTTTTGTTTTGTTTTTAGATTTGTTTAGTACATTTTAAGAAAAATATAATAAAATTAAGAAGAGAAAAAGAAATTATTATTACTAAAATAGGAAAAGAATGGGAAACAATTTACAAAAAAAAAAAAATAACCTAAAAGGCCTATTTTGTACCAAAAGTCTATGAGCAAATTTTCAATTCTGATGTGTTGCTATGTTATTCATGTTTGAAATAACCTTCAGGATAAGAGATATTTTAATTTTTGCAAAAACTGGAGCCCTTTATCTTAGTTATCATATGAAATTGCTTAAAAAAATAATTACATTCACATAAGGGACTGTAGATTTTGTAATAAAACAGTGATTGATAAATCTGAAGGTTAAAACATTTCTACTATTATACAGAACATACATAAAAAATTCAAGTTAATTATATTCAAAAATTTCTATAAGCATTTTCAAAAAAATAAAATAAAAAATACCTTTCGAGTAAAACGCGTTTTAAAGTATGACATTAGCCGCCCATCCGGTATAGTGGTTAGCGACGCTGATTGCGGTGCCGTAAGGACTGGGTTCGAATCCCGGAGAAGGCATGGATGTTTGTGTTGTAATCTTTCCCCTTTGTGTTGTAAGCCCTCGTGTTATACATTGTGTGGTGCACGGGGTTTCTAAATGTTCTCAATAAAAAAAAAAGTATGACATCTTGTTTAAAGTAATAACATCTGCTTTTTCTAAAACACTGTCGTTTTTGTTTTAGTGAACGGTAAATAATAAACTTGGTATTTTTGTAAAGCTAAATAAGATGGTCTATAAAACAAAATCATAAAAAAAAATTTGTCAAATTTTGACAACATTTTCAATTTTAGGGTTATCGGATACATTAATAGCCAGATTTTGCAAAGTCGAATGCTTACTTTTCATTATAGGCAGTTTTATGCCTTCTTAAAAGCATTTTTCCTTAGGTGAGTCTGATCAGGTAAATTAATCAACACATATGTATTCCTTAACTTTAATTTTCCCGTAGTAAATGCTCTTTGCCATCATAAAATACGTACTTTTTCTTCAATTAAGGTGTTTGGGCAGTTAATTTTCTGCTGTATTCTCAAACAAACAATGCATACAGGTTTTCCCATCCCATTCTCCATTCCATTCTTCGGTCCACAATAGGCTGCGTTTTCAGGACTCTCCCGTATTTGATAGAAACGCAATTTTCCCCACATTAATAGTAAATGAAGATAAAAGAAAATATGACGTATCTCAACGCAACAAGGATATTACAATATATGCATAAGAAATAAATAAATCATTGAGGATATCCTGTTTGGAAATTTAGAATACTTTTACAATAAGCGTATTTCTTATAGTTATTTGCTTCACAATTAAATGCTTCGATTTGAAACTACAGTAGTGTATTGTATAAAAAGTATCAAATATACCAAATGGTTTTAACTTAAAATAGTATTTACTCTTACTATAATGTTTCTCTTTCACAGCAAATCCGATTGTAAAAAAAATATTTTTAACAATGCAGTAATAATTATAATAATTAAAATAGAAAATAGAGCAATATTTACAATGTAATAGTTTTAACAGGTATGCTATTCGCTTGCATATTCGAGAAATCTTTTTATTTTATTACAACAAAAATGCATTCTACGTAAAATAACTTCATGAAAAAACTAGTTGAAATCATACGTCAAAAAATTAAATATGTAAAAAGAATTTTTAATTAATATGCAGGCTTTAAATAATTCAAGAAACATAGAGGTCTTAATCTGGGTAAGTCTGTCAAGAAAACAGTATAAAACTCTGTGTTATACTCAAGAACAGGGGTCTCCAGCCTGCGGGCAAATCTGGCCCGCGAACCTTTTGATGTGTAACATCTTTACTCTCGGTTGCTGGATATTTGTTGGAGTGATTTCGTGAAAAGGGACGGAAATGCGTAACAGGAAGTCGGGAAAGCGCGCTGTTTGATATGACCAATCAGCACGCTTGGTGGTGTCTCTTCGCTACCCTCGCACGAGGTCCAACTCTAGTAGACATCAAGCCGGGGGAGCGGGCGCTATTTGATATGACCATTTAGCGAGCTTGGTGGTGTCTCTTCGCTACCCTCGTCTCGGGGTTCAAATGTAGTAGCAATTAAGCCACCAGCCTTCCGCAAGTCTTATTAGACTTCATCCAGAATAAACTTGCGATTCTTAAGCTAAAATGTCAAAGTCTCAGGGCTCGTTGTGTGTGAAATCTGAGGATATATTTATATATGTGCAAACTATATAGCAACAATTATATTTCCTGTTAAGCGTCTGACAAAGCTCATAATTCTTTAAAAAAATAGGAGTAAGTAATATGGAATTATTTGAATAAATATTTAAGTGCTTATCATTTTCATACTTTGAGGTTAATTCCTGCCACTGTCAATATAATATTTTTAATTGTGCTTAAAAAAGATTTCTCGAAAAAAAAAACTTAACTAATTAAGTAAACGGGTATTTCTGATTTTCTCTAATATTTCTAATTTTTAAGCACGCGCTTGACGGTGTCTCTTCGCTACCCTCGTCTGGGGGTCCAACTGTAGTAGCAATTAAGACGCCCTCCTACCGCACATACCAGCAAGTCTTATTAGACTGCATCCAGAATAAATTTGTGATTCTTATGCTCAAATGTCAAAGTCTCAGGGCTCGTTGTGTTTGAAAATGGACAGTCATTTTGGAGGTCGCATACATTTCTCCGAATCAAACAGTTAAAAAAATTAAGGATTTCCTTCATTTTGTACTTTTACCGTATACCGAAGGTGGTTCTGCTCTTCTGAAGTAAAAAAAACTATCACTCGCTTCCCAGGATTTTGGGTGGTGATTTTAACGTTAACTTCAGTTTGCCAGAAGCTGAGCCGCTCATAGTTTTTCTGGGAGATGAACTCAAGCTCGAAATGAACACAAATCGAAATGTTTCAACAGCTAACAGTGGTACAGTTATTGACGCTGTTTTTCAACGATTTTTAAATACTTTGAAATCCCAGGTATATGTGTCATATTTTAGTTTTCATAAATCTATTGTCTCCGCTTTTCCCCCAAATTGAACAAGAATAAATATTTTTGATAAAAAATTGCATTGCTCCTTGTGTTAATTAAATAAAATTTTCATTAAAGATATAATTATTCGATAGAAAATTATTTCTGATCATACCCGATTCATTTTTTTTCAGGATAAAAGTCGTAATTGCGTATTTACCACGATAACATGTCAGATGTTACACATCACATGCGACTACTGTAAGGCTCGTTTCTTTTTTTTTTCTATCTACAGAAAAAAATTACGGAAATTTACATGGGTCCTACCAAGATCAACCGCCGCTTTTGCAAATGTTACTTTTCACCGAATTAAAACAGAGGCGGGCAGTTATGCATCATGTTTTCTAACCGATCACTACATCGCAAAACCTTATTCGCCGCTCCACTTTTCTATTGTTCTCAGTCAATGAGATGATACAACGCCAGTTATAGCAGATTTTTTTTAAATGGCATGCTGCTTGCTCAAGACGATTATTTTAATAACAGTTTTTTATTTGAGGTTGATTGCTACGATGAGGAGGTGTTGGTGTCAGCGTCTGATTGTGAAGCATGTTGCACTCTGTTTTAGTTAGTGATAATTTCCTTTGCGTAATGACTTATCAGTGTGTATAAAATGTTGGTAAGTCGTCCGTTTAACAAGAATTTTCCGAATATTCTGAAGAGGAAACATTAAAAGCAACAATTTCTCTACCATAAGTGGAGAAATTAGCAGACTATATTCTCTCTCAGAAAAGTTAAACTTAAAAAAAATCACAAGAATTTTTAAGAATTGTTTCGGGTCATTTGCAGCTATAATTTCGACGAAATTAGTTGACATAATCAAGTTTATTGAGTAATATTGAGTACAATATATTTTCACACCAGCTTCACTAGTTATTCATGTTGAAGTCACTTTATTTTAGTACCCCACGATGACGTAGAAGAGGATAAGGAAAACAAACGATGAGTCTTAACAATTTGAAAAATAATGGAATTTGAAATAGTTCTTCAAATCCAGCGAGAAACAATTCAGTACAATTTGCAACAAAATCGTAGTTGCAATGAAAGAAACATCATCAACATCGAATCAAACGGGAGAAATATGCACAACTAGAAAGAACAGAATTGTACAGAAGTCCACGCTAGAATGTTTTCTAAATTACAAAATCGACTCACATCTCAGAGGACATTGTTCAGTAAGTCTTCAAATGAAAATCAATCCTAAACCAAAGCCAGTTATAAAGTTCATACGTCCAGCGTAAAAGTGGCAAACCGCTTACAGATGGAGAAGAAGTGAAGAAATGTTTGTTGTGGAGGTGGCTAAGGAACCTTTCCAGGAAAATTTAAAACAATTTAAAAATGTATAGCTTTGAGCGCAAGTACCATTTCCCTCCGTGTTGGTAGGAAATGGTGAAAACATTGTGACTTAAATAGCAAAAAAAGGCAACAAAGTTTTGCCATTTTTCAATTGCAATAATTGGAACACTGGACAGCTTTTTATCTCTCAACTGCTTGTGTTCATTAAGGAATGGATAAAAACATGAACGTAACACAAAGGTTGGCTTCCCTATGTTGCATGTATGGCACTTTTACCAGGTAGGATATATTCAATAAGTTCGAGGGAAAAAAACATTTGATGATTATAAGTTGGATTGGCATAACCTCAGTTGCCTGATTGTCGATGAATGAAAAAACATAACAGCATAAAGAAGGAACAAGTGAAGCAGATGTGTAATGAGAAAATATTCCACAAACAATGTTCGTGCGCTGTATTATTCACCAGGAAGTTTTGTGTGCCAAATATGTGAACATTAGCAGTGTACTGGATCCGATGGTGAAGATGGTGCTTTTAATAGCGTCTATTGGACTCAACCATAGACAGTTCAGAGACATATTGAAAGATCGAGCACTGTATTTATATTTTCTAAGCAGAGTATTTGTATTAAGAAAAGAAATAGGTGACTTCCTGGAAGTCAAAGGAAAGCCCTAGTCATTACTACATGATGAAGAGTGGATATGGAAATTGGTTTTTGCTGCAGACATAAGTAGTCATTTAAAACTTCTGAACCTAAACTATTAGGAGAAAAAAATCTAGTTTCTGATCTATACACCCAACAAGGCCTTCAGATCCAAACGCCTTGTATTTGAAACAAGTACAGGCCAACAACTTCACACACTTTCAGCAGAGAAGGTCTTCATTGCTGAAGCATAAGTTGAGTTCCTCACGGTTTTTGCACGCGAGATTATAGACCACCATCTGCAAGTTCTGGAGTGGTTTTCTGATTTGTATTCAAAAGCAGAAGAAGTAAGATTGTTTAAAAACCCGTTTGGAACAGATGTGGACAGTTTTCCAGATGAACTGCTGCTCATTGAGATGCAAGCAAATGACCTAATTAGGGACAAATTCAAAGAAGGACTGGGGAATTTTTACAAGTTTTAGCCAAGGAAGACTTTCCTAATGGCAAAACTTTTGCACATCAAGGCTCTTTCAATTTTTGAACCAACACATTTCTGTGAACAGACAGACATTCACAAGAATAAAATATGTGAAGAACAATTTGAGAACAAACTTATCTGATGAAAATCTTAGGTCACTGTTGATATTAGGATCATCAAATTATGAAGCTATTTTGGCATCCAGGAAAGAATTTTCGCCCATTTCTACTAACACACGTTCATGTGTGTTGTATTAATGTGTTATTAATTAATGACTGAATAAAATAATAATAATAACATCTATATGTTGATTATTTTCTTCTTAAACCTCGAACGTATAATGGCCCCCAAACTTTTGTTTAACAGTTAATACAGCCCTCGAGCTGAAAGGTTTGAAGACCCCTGCTCTAGAACAGAGCTTCCCAATCTTTTATCGCCTTTGATCTTATAATTTTACATCGGCCAGCTGAGGAAGGGACGTTGACCGTTTATATTTCAAATTTTTTAAATTTGATTGCATTTAAATATGCCTTCAGGATAAAATACAGTTACACCAAAAAGGAATATGAAGGGATTTAACATGGAATATAAAGTGATTTCCATGGAGGGGCCCAAAACCGAAAGAATAACACCACAGTAAGCAAAATGGAAATACCTTAATGTGATGAATACCGGTTGCGTGTGTGTGGTGTTATCAAATAATAGTAATAATAATATTCTGGAGTTCTAGAATGTCTTTCCTCTATTTATTGGTAACAATAACTTTCAACAATAAACTTAACAATCTTTAACAAATTAAACCATTACATTAATTAGACTGAAACTAAAGAGAATTCTAGTATTCAAAATAAAAATGCTAGTAAACAGCGGATATCTAGTTAGCCGTAGCCAAGAAAATACGAGAAAACATCAGCACATCTAGTTATGCTGAAGCCAAGTTCAAGATTCCAACTGAGACAGAATCCGTTACATATGGTTTCTATCGAGATAGACCACATGGATTCTGAGCGGGGTGTCAACTAAGCTCCACCTACTCAGACCTCCTGGTCCCTAATTTACAACATAATGTTCCGTGGGCTACCCGGCACCATTTGATCCACGAACCGGTATCAGACCTCAGCCCTGGGGCTGGGGACCACTGCTATAGAACATAAAAAACAACGCATGGGGAATCTATCAGAATAGTACGAAAATCGGTATACATGATGTACTAGTATTGAAAACGAAACGAGTGTCATAGGAATTGAAGGTTGAAGTCAGGAAATACAGCTACAAGAGAAAAAATCAATATTGTATCGGCCTTGATTCAAGTTGTATCCGACAGGCCATTGACTAATAAAGTTTGAGGATATTGGATTGTAGGATTCCTTGTCATAAACGCTCCAATGGGTGAGGCATTCAGGGACGGTAGGAAACGCCTGCTTATAAGAGCCAAAACGTATTTTGATGGGGTACCTGGCGATCACACCAGTCAGGTCAGTACAAGGATATGTTGAGTGAGACCTGGAATTATTGGCGCCCTTACAAACGCACCTGGATGTGCAAGAATTGTTTTAAGGCTGTTATCGGCTAATGTTAAAGAATAGGACCCAAGTTCGGGATATTTTTTCAGATATAAAAGTACTCAGACATTAATATTATATTCTGGTCTCACTATCTTGTAGAGAATCACTTAACTTATCATACTACTCATGTTTATCCGAGATGACACATTTTTTCTTTTATAAAATGTGTTTCGCCTTTTTTCTCCTATATCATATTGCTAAATGAGCTATCCCTTTACATGTTAAATTAAAAAACTAATTATTTATGAAATATTTTAAAATTTTAAAAACACTATATTATAAATATGAGTGAGTTACACAATATCACAAATTTTTATAAAAAATAAGGCATTTTTTTCTGTCCGAAAATATGCTCCGCGTTAAGTTTACACTCTTGTGCATATGGCGGAAGCAGTCTTAATCTGAATACAATTTTGATTTCCGATCATTACGCCGGTCAAGGACAGCTCTAAAAAAATTTAAAAACAAATAAACGATTCTTATTAAATACATTTAACGCAAAATTCACAGTTCCTATATTATCTCCCCCCCCCTTTAATGGTGGTTAAATAAATTAATAATAAAAGCAAAATATTTAGATTTAACAAAAAGGTCAATAAAACTCTGAATTTGAATTATAAATAAATAGAATAACAACTTGCGTGAAGAGAAATTTTTTTCTATACCAATCGAATGACCCCAATATTCAATCCATTTAATGTTTGTTTACTGTTAACAGAACAGCCGTCGATAGCTCAGTTGGCAGAGCGGTGGACTGTAGGTGTTTCTCAGCTGATATCCATAGGTCGCTGGTTCGACTCCGGCTCGACGGAATGGTTTTTTTTTAACATGTATGGCGTCAAAAAGTTAATCATTTGTATTTTCTATATCGTAAGGCATATGCAAACGCAGTTTTATTTTAAACAGAGCATACGTTTTGTGGATATATATATATATAAATGGATCTCTATTTAACGAAGTCGCTAAATTCCGGAAAAAGTTTGCTATGTGGAAAATTCATTAAATATAGATTCATCTTTTATTGTACTTTAGAAACTACATATAATAAATTTTAGATTCATAAACACCATAGATTATTGAAAAGTAATTAAGTAAAAGTCACATTTTTTTCTGCAAATTAATATCTTTTTTATAAATCTTACCCATCCAAAAAAAAAATCTGTAAGGGAAATAAGGGGGGGGGACACTATCCACAGAAATACACTGTATATTCAAGTTTAAAAAATAAATTATAATAAAACTAATTAATTTTAATGACACTTTCTAATTTCAAGCCTACAAGTTATTTTAAACAGACAGTAGAACGTCGTTTATCCGAACGTTTATTATCCGGAGCGTCAAACATCCGAACCAAAGCCCGGATACGTTTTCGAACAATGCAATGCTCAATAGTTGATTCCTGTGAGGCCAAAAGTGACGGAAAACCCTAAGGTTTGGGGAATTTCATTTGTGTGATTTAGTAAACATCTGCGCGGAGTATTAGGTCAGTTTGTTTCCAGGTGAGGGGGTGTATACATGCTCTTTTGTTGAGTTTTGTTCATGTAGAAACCTGGATGGCATGCGATGCAGAAGACTGTGGATTTCAAATGCTAAATGATGACGAGATTGTGACTTCCGTGCAAGAAGAATCCGACCCTGTCGACGATGAAACGGATGAAGACGAGGACAACAACAACGAAAGTAGCAAATGCTGACGCATTTTTTGCGTTAGAGACAGCTATGGATTGGTACGAACAGCAATCAGAGTGCTGTCCCACTCAACTACTGCTGCTGAAGAGAACCAGATATCCCACATAGAAAAAACGAAGGTGTACAATGGTACAGCGAAAAATAAGTGATTATTTTCCCCAATCAAGGTAAAATTGCGACATTTTGCACCTATTTTGCCTTTTCTTGAAACACGTTTCCCGCATAGGATGGTTTTCAATATTTGTATAGTGTCCAGTATCATATACTGCATTGTCCGCATTCGATTTTCGGTTATCCGAGCAGTGTCCAGTCCTAATTGATTGGGATAAACGACGTTCTACTGTACGTTATTATTTAACCAGTAATTTTGAGCATACATTATTATGTGAGATCTTATTTAATCACTGATAAAATCTGTCAGTTTTATTTTAGTTTTTTTTATTTGAAAAATTACAGTAATTTTATTGCTTTTGTGAGTTAAGCACTTGGTAAAAACAGTTCAAGGCCATTGATCACCATAAAATGTATTAAAAGTGAGGATAATTTGAAATGGCCAGAGAAACGTTTCTAAAACAGAGCGGGAAAAAAATCGAATCACAAGTGAAAAAAAAAGTTCGTTAAACAGAAAATGCACTTCGCTATTTGAAGGTTATTTTTTGCAGAAAATAATAAAATGTTCTTGGTTCCAAGAAAACGTTCGTAAAAATAGAAAAATTCGCTAAATCGAAATTCGTAAAATGGAGGTCCAATTCTATACAAATATCATCTTTTTCTTCCTACATGAAAGATTATATATATACAGTGGCGTAGAGCACCCCCCCCGGAACCCCCGAATCGCGGGGGGGGGGGGCAGGATTCTAGGGAACCCAAAGCTTGGCCGACGCCAAGTAAGTACTTAGCTAATTTATAAAATATTTAATGCAAAAAACCTGACTTTGCCGGGGAGGGGCTAATATTCTTCGTTACGCTACTGTATATATATACATAGTAGAACGTCGTTTATCCGAATCAATTGGGACCGGACACCGTTCGGATAACCGAAACCTGAATGCGATTTATGCAGTTTATGATACTGGACACTATACAAATATTGAAAATCATCACATGCGGGAAACGTGCTTGAAGAAACAGCAAAATAGGTGCAAAATGTCGCAATTTTACATCTATTGTGGAAAATAATCACTTATTTTTCGCTGTACCATTGTGCACCTTCGGTTTTTCGCTGCAAGGTCTCTGATTCTCTTGAGCAGCAGTAGTTGAGTAGGACAGCACTCTGATTGTTGTTTGTACCACTTCATAGCTGTCTCTAACGCAGAAAAACGCGTCAGCATTTTATGGACCCTTGCTACTTTCGTTGTTGCTGTCCTGGTCT
>BMAO01007851.1:0-88834 GCA_019973975.1 Trichonephila clavata
AACAAGGCATTATACGTGAGTCTTTGTATCGTTACCTATCCATATGTGTATTCTTACTGAAGACAATCTTTGATTCACATAACGGATATGATGCAATATAAACTTGAATAGGTATATTACTAATTGAATATACACAGATATATTTTAGTAAAAAAATTCTGAAGTCGTAATTCATTTTTTTAAAAGAAGTCTTTAATATTGTTACATTATATTATTTTTAATGTTTAATTTTTTAAATATTGAGTAATAAAAAATGAATTAATTAAGAGAGAGAGCAGATAATCTTTTTTAGTTATTAGTAAACATCAATCACCTCATTAATTAATAATTTTGTAGCAGATTATTCTCTATTTAAGGAAATCCTTTGCATTCTTTAAACAGGATAAAAATCGCAATATACTTTTCAACTTATCGTGTGTACCTTTCTCCACAATAAATCGATATAAAATTAATTATACAACCATTTATCCATTTGATATTGTTGAATACTTGAAAAACCTTTTTATTGTTACGTAATGTACGCTTTCAAAATATGGATCAAAATACACATCATACATGACATAGGTGCCTCATATATTTAATGAATCAACAAAAATGTAAGCAAGAAAATATCTGACCTAATTCATTGAATCACCATTGATATTCTAATCGGCTTATATTAAAATCTATGAAAATATCGGGTGAGTATAAGCTCTTCAGAAGGATGTGTGTTCTTTAAGAAATAATTAAAAATATTTTGTGACATTTGTAAGGAATCAACTCCTTTTGAGTAGTAACAGTAAAAAGTAACCATTTAATAATATTTTTATTAGGATTCAAGTAAATTCTTAAAGGTGAAATTTATGAATGTTACTTTTCATAATCAAAACATCTATGAAAATATTCAGTGATATTCTTTTTTAGATGATAAAAAGTATCTTAAATATTGTGTCTAATATTTAAGTATTTCCGATCTGAATATTAAACGTGTATCAACGTTCTTCTTTACCAAAATCCTTCTTAAGATTCCATTTCTTAAAATTAAGACCACGCTGTCTGTGAAACATCTCATCTTAACTTAATGGCCGATTCAGATTCTGTGAAATATAAAATCCTACTGATTTTAAGCTTATCGTGAATTCCAAAAATCCAAACATTTTTAGAATTTTGAATACCTTTATTTACATAAATGCTCCCGAGAAATAGCCAGACCAGTTTGCAGCATTCCTAAAATATTCGAAGATGAATCGATTTTCACATTTGTAGTCTTTTGGGGTTTTATACTATTCCTTGTTATGCTAACTGGAAGTTTACTAATAATATCCAAAACTTTTTGGATAGAAACAGTCGAGCGTTATCTTTTGTAGATATAACTTTCATGAATATTATTCTAGAGCTTTCATTTCCATTTTTGAAAAATATTTTCTTTTGAAATGAAGTTGAAGGAAAAGGAAGCCTTTGCAACTCAATTATATGAATTCATAAAATAAGTAAATAAAAAGCCAAGAGTAAAACATAATATTCATCACTGTATCAACTATTTCTAAAAAATGCGTGAAATCATTCATTTTGTTAAATATAAAGCGACATGTAACTAGATTTAGTGATATAAAATTTTTAAAAAAATTGAGAGATATTTTACATTCATTAGTTATGCATTATTTCAGTCTCTTTTATTAGTTTTTAAATAACCTTTATATCTCTATTACATGTTGAATTAATAAAATACAAGACCTACTTGCGGTTAAGTAATAAATAAGACATTTGTACTATAACTTCATCTTCTTATTTTTACACAAACCAAAGAACTTGGGGCCCATTTAAAATGCATCGATTTCCATGATTCGGTTTTTTTGTGGCATAACGACTTAAATTAATATTTCCACTTGGACATCTGATTAGTTGAACATGATCTCTCATGCACAATGTCGAACTTATATTTATTGCATATGTCATGACTTACAAATTATTTTATTAGTTATTTTTAAACTCCATACATTTCCATCCGTAAACCGAGAGTTTTTGGAACTTTTTTTAAAGTCAAATTAAAGGGGTTAGCTTTTATATACGGATCTATTAGTCTCGCAAAAGACTTAGTTATGGAAAGAAAATTTTATAAACATTTTCTATCAGCCATGTGGAAACAATTTTAATTTTTTGACTTTTTTGAATGTTTCGAATGGAACTTTTATTCTAAAAGGAGAAAAAAAGCACATCAAAACAGAATTAAAATCAGAGTTTCCGGAATAGTTCGTAAAATCCCCACTGCCTTACATTGGGGAGGACAGTTATTTTGTGTGTGTGTGTGGCTCATTCTGGAAGTTCAGGCTACCGAAAAGCTGCTGCTTTTTAAAATAATCGCATTCATTAATTAACTTCGCATCTCAGGAAAGGTATAAATTGTACCCTATAAAATTCATTAAATATAAATTAAATAAAATAGTGGCAATTTTATTCAATTTATTTACTGTACTAATTTCATATCTATAACTGCAAACCCATTTAATTTTAGAATCGGTTTAATGAGACATATACACCATATCACACATTACATAACCTTTAGAAATTGCTTGTTGCAATTTTCTTCACAGCCTGTTAATTAGTGTCTGCCAACTTTCACCCATATTTATTCTTGTAGATTTTCACGCACAGAAAACTTTGCTCATATATTATTATTAAAACTAAATGTTATCTCAAATACAGTGAGTAACTCAAATATAGTGAACATTTACTATCTGTCTATTTGGTTTTCTGACAGGCTTGGCGAGATGTAAAAAAAAATTCTTTAGGGCCGCTTGTGGCCCACGGGCAGCTATCTACCCACCCCTGACTTATATGAATGACTAAATGCCCACCTGATCATCTTGCCTCGAATTTTCCCACCACGGCATGAAACATATGCAAATTTCTCTTTCCGTTTATTTAAAAAAAATGAAAAAAATCATACAAAAATTATGTCTGGGGCAGATATTTTGCAAGAAAACAAATAAATGGGAAAAAATGTGCTAGTTTCAGATAGGACTACTAGAAAAAATATACTGTCGTTGGCGTCTGGCGTTTTGCTGTGCAACAATTTGATTGGATAATATTACTCCAGTTACACCCTCTTAGCAACAATTTCGCCCTAATGGTGAATTTGAAAATTAGAGAGGAAGTTTTCTTTTTATTCGGTGTATGAACAGGTTTCGAATTTTGGGTACATTTTTGAAGAAGAAACGTACTCTTTCCTTATATATAAATCGACTTAAATTCAGAAGCATACGGTATATATTTAATGTATACTAGCTTAGAATGAAATATTTTTTTTATATAAAACAAAGTAAATTTTCTAAAGATAAAAGTTAATTTCAGTCGAAAACTTTATCTTAATGTTTTTATGCGTAGAGTTTCAGTAATAATTGTTTATCAAAACATTTTATCATTATGAAGTCTGTATTTTGCTTTGTTTTAAAGTAAAAGAAAATTTTAAAATTATTTATTAAATTTTACAACGATATTTGAACAATTAAAATATTAATTTTTAAAATTAATTTTTAAATAAAAATAATAATTGAAATATAAATGTTAATTTAATTACTAAAATGTAGAATATTATGAAGAAGTGAAATATTTTTAAAGCATATTTTAGGTACACACTAAAATTTAAAACCTTTATTGATTTAATTTTGGGATAAACTCATGATACATACTGTTCCTATCCATGGAATAAATCATGCATCCCAAGAGGCATAAAATAGGTTTCATATGTGCAGTCCTCTAGAGACCCTTAAATTACAGCTCGCGTGTGTGTTATCTGTGTTAGAGAAACACTATCACGTGACATCGATGATTTACGCAGAGCACCCCTTGTCTCAAAAGACCTGGACGTATCAAGTTATACGAGCAAACTTGTTCAGATACTAGAAATGAATGAATGAAATGGTGATATGAAAACTCAACGTGCTTGTAGAGAGAACATGTGAGTGAACTCATGAGTTGAAATGAGTTTTAACTCTTTGAATAATTTATCAGCTTAAATTTATAGTTCGAATTTATTAGGGGTACGTACTACCGAATTTAATTAAGCTCTGTGCTATCCATAACAATAATTACTTGCCGGAAATGCGTAGAAAATTCAATGTGGTGAATACAAAATTTTGGATTAATAAAAGTGATATATAATATGTCACAGGGTCAAATGTTGAGTCTTCATGACTTCATTGCAAAATAATTTGTGATAATAACCACTTTTAGAAATTATTTGAGATAATAACAAGATAAAGGAATCATTTTTCATTAAGATAAATGAACACTTTAATGAACAAAAGTTCTTTTAATTGCATAAAGTTTCTTTTTCAGTTTCTGTATAGTGCGAAATTAAGTAATTTTGAATTTGTTCTTAAGTATATAAAATGGGTATTAAAACCTTAATCAGTTTGAAAATCAAATCCTTATCATTTTAGACAAGAACATTACTAATATGAACGTCAGAATTCATTACACGAGAAAACCTTATTTTAAAATAAATGATAAGTATTCCTAAAATTTTCGAAATAAATCGTTGAATATTTAACCAATTTTTTCTTTTGTATTTCTTTTCCTTTCTTTTTTTGTTAGTTTTTGAAGTGAAAAGTTCTTTAGCGGCGTTGGGCACTTTTTGGTATCTTATAGGTTCGCGTCACCGACAAGCTCTGACTGGCGCACGCGCAGTGTGCTGTTCGCCTTGGACACTTTTGGATGGGTGAAATCTCGTGCGTTCGCGTCACTGACATGATTATAGCAGTATATCTGTAGCTATACAGCTGACGTATAGTGCTGTGTATATCTTATAAGTGAAATTGAATGGATTTAGTGAAAAGTTCAATGTGTATATACTGTGCATCGCTCGTTGCGATTCCAAGAATGGGCAATACATATTAATGGTTGCCGTTTAAATTTCGCCCGAAAAATCTATGAGACAGATACAACAATTTTTATTCGAAAATTTGATGATTTACACAAAAGAAGGTTCTGAAATACTCGAAAAATATATGGCGAAAAATATGATAATGTATCGATGGTTTTAATTGGAGACATCAATATTAACTTTACAGATAATAAAAATCTACCACTAATTGAATTTCTAAATGAAACACTTAATTTAAATATGTCCAATGATCGAAAACTCAGTACTACAAAATATAAAACGACGATCGATGCGGTTTTTACGCGATACTTAGATAAATTTCAACCAAAAATTTTCCTTTACTTTAGTTACCATAAGCCTATTGTATCTTTTTTAGAACAAAATGAAATAATTGAAAGTACAAAAAGTCTAAGTATTGTTGAAATTAATGATGACAATGATGCAAACCATTAAAATAATGTTAAAAATCAAGTACATTGAAATTTAAGAAAAACAAATACAATCCATAAATAATATGATTGTATTATATCACTTCTATCGGCAGTCTCTATAACTGCCAATTCTTTTTTTTTTTGTTTTTTTTTTGTCTTTAATAGCGTTCTTGTGCAGTGCTACTTTTTCATGAATAAAGATTTTCTAGATTTGTTCAGAAGCTACGTTTGATGGTAAGGAGAATCAATAAGTTCTTCTATTGTGTCTAAATTTTAAGAATGGTATATTAAGAATGTGGTATTTTTTAAAGTAAAAATAATTCAGAAATCTGTTGATAGTAGCACGATAAATTTACAGATCTAAAAAACTGTTTTTATCAGTTTTTTTTTAGAATCACTAGCATTTAAAAAAAAGAATGCCTTTGAGTCTTTATTTTCTAAATATAGACTTTTTCCTGTAAGGTATAAAATATTTACATATCATCTATTTATCACAATATTTCAGAATAATCTGTGAGCTATTTTTCTGATCATTGTATTTTTATCTGTCGTATTTGCTATAAGCATAGCATAATGTGTACAGCTTTATTTTATTAAACTCTTAGTTCCCGTTGCTTGATGTGAAAAATTATTTGAAAAGAAATACATTTTAAAACAAATTAAAAGGATTTTCTTAACTTTTTGCTTAAAGACATCAAAAGTATCTTGACTTGAAAGATAGCAATCATAAATTTTTCTTTATTTTTGTTAAAATTAATGCTTAGCCTCAAAAAATGAGAGAAAGAAACTTAAAATACGACATAAATATAACAAAACCCCTTTCCAGTAGTTTCTGGTCAAAGAAAGTTGATACTTGATACATATTTCATAAAACTTTATTTTCTATGCTAGTGAAAAGGAAGCTAAGAATTTTTTTTGTTTTGAAAATGATAAAAAGAATCACCTAATATTTAGAAAGTATCCAGCTAGTATTGAAGTTAAATACATAAGAAACTGAATAAATGAAGTAAATGTTAGGATAATATTTTTTAAAAATTGTAAAGACTAAGGTGTTTAAACAATTCACACAAAAATATTAAATTAAAATCTAATTAAAGAATTTTTATCGTTATTGTGTCTAAAGTATAATTTGCTTTCTTCTAAAATTCTTGCTTTATTTTTATTACATAATTTATTAAGTTTCTAACGGATATCTTAACAAACTTCTGCCTCTTTAAATATTTTATTAAGGGGAAGGGGACATAGTGCCTTTAAGAATTAAATAGTACCTTAAACAATATTTTCTTCAGTACCTTGAGATTTTATCTAATCTAAACTAAACAATTATAATTTTAAAAAATGAATTTATGTTCCGTTGCACACATGTAATCTGAATTTGTGATGAAAAAAATTTAGAAATAAAATTTTTTATAAAATGATAATATTATTTAGTTTATTTCTCAGAATACGTTTCCGAGATTCAAAAAAAAAAAAAAAAGAATGAATCTAATGTTGGAGACAATGCATTGCAATTTTCAAGTTTTTCAAGAATTCAGTTAAATTCCACTAATAGTAAAGGTGATACACTAGGCATTCCTTAGAAAATAGTTAATAGAATTCGATTAATTTACTAATTCACTTTAAGGGATATTTTTGCTTGGTACCAATAGTCTTATACAGAAAAACATTGATCAGAAGGAATTCTTTCTTATCGATGAAAGAAGAAATCATCCTTTCGAAGTATATTTCAAATCTCATAAAAGTATTGTAAAATAAGATTTTCTACCACTGGTTTCGGCTAATGTGTTTATGCGTGTGGAAGCTGTTTATGTAAATTATATTACGTAACATGACATGCTAAAATGATTTATCATCGTCTGCATACGTTGCTGGATGTCGTTAGATGGATTATTTATAGTGTTCTCAAGATTTAACATTATATAATAAATGAGTACAGAATACAAAAAACAATTAATTTAGTTTATGAAATATAAGATTAAATAAAGTATTCATTGTAGCTCGAAAGAATTCGTCAGTGATATATAAAATTAAAATTTAAAGTTATATGAATAATATAATTGAATTCGTTGATAAGCTGATATTTGTTAGATATTACTTTCGGATTATTAAATGAACTGAAACTGCCTCACTATTTATTGTCTCACTCATAATGCTATTTGACTAAGCTTTTATACTAGAACATTACTATAAATTACTATCAGTTAGATATAAAGAATTATACATATACATATATAATTAATCATAATTTAAGAAAATGATTTTAAATACTTTTAATTTATAATTCCATAATTATTCTACTTAGAACTGCATATAAGCTAAATTCAGTTTGGAAATACTGCAATTGCTAGTACTACAAGATGAAAAAAGTGTTACGTCATTCAGTAAACTAAATGTATAATTGTCAAGAAAAAATTATGATTCCTAAATCTTCATTACAATTGGTTGAAATTGTTATCACTCTAAATGGCAAAACAGAATCTAAATTATAATTGTCAAGGAATTAATTAATTTCTGAAGAAGAGTTTTCTTCACCAATGGCAAGTAATTAACATAATTTTGTAAAAATGATTTTTTTTCGCTATGTTAGCAGGTTATATCATTAAATATTGGAATATTTATAGCCGTATATATACAAATCAATTATTTCACTATATTATCTATTTTTACATATTAAATGCATAATGCACGTACAGAATTACAAATAATGTGCGAATTGTACCTCAGAACTTGTTTGGCATTCTTGCAATTTAATCAACCATGTTCGTCTTCGTGAATATACGAGGGACGTTTATTTTTTTTTCTTTCGACCGAGTCGCGTTTAGCAAGCAAATTTATGGGAGGTGGGAATGCGCGGTGGACGATTGCCTATCTCTGGAACCATAAACACTGATACTACCGACGCTATCCGGTTAATTTGAGCTGAAATGTGAAAATGTAAGCATGACGTCAATTTGATGCTACCGTCAATGCTTTCTTTAAGCAGAAGAGAATAATGCTGCTGAAACTTTTTGAAAAATGAGTCAAGTATATGGTAAAAACTTGAGCATTGGTTGAGGAGCATTAGACATTCACATAAATGAGTCTTCGAATAAATTCATATATAAAATTACAAAATTTTGACTCAGTTTTTTCTACTTTTGCTATTTTGAAGGCGATTACACTCTGTCTAAGCCATACAGTAACGTTCGATTTCCAGATTGATGAAATCCATAGGGTTACTTTATAAATCAGGGGTCGGCAACCTATGGCACGCATGCCACATGTGGCACTCGGTACAGTTCTCAGTGGCACTCTGCACTACTCTACAAATTTGTTAATTTTTTGAGTGGATGGAAGTTGATAAATTTGGCAAGCACCCTTCAGAATCATGGACATTTATGGAATTACGAAATAATCTGAAAAAGATAAGTAAAGATAAACTCACGGAACTATTTTGTAAATTATTGAATGTCATTGCTAGAAAGATTTATTTTTTTGAAGAGAGAAAATTGTGTATGTACTCTGTTTTCCCGCTTTTGAATCAGCATATCTAAGTAAAAAGTATTCCCTCATGTGAAACGTATTTCGAGTCCGTTATTGCTTAACAACTGAATGCTCAAAACCGTGTCAAATTGAAAGTTAAATTATATCCCTGATTATGTGATATGAAAGTAGAGCGGTGCAAATGCTAGGTTTGATTTTATGCTGTTTAATAAAAAAATTTTTTTGAAGAAATATGTTTAAATAATGTAAAATTAATATATAATAAAACTAAATATCTATATTATTGACCTCTATTCCCTAACTTTGCATGCATTATCGCGGGAATCGAATTGTTTAAAATTGCTCTACCGTGTATGGCACGTGGAATCATATTGGTAGATTGATTTGGCACGCCACAGCTAAAAGGTTGTCGACCCCTGTTATAGACACTAGTGTATTTCCTTGGCTACCCATCTCTTACCCAAATAAAGGGAATTCGATATAATTTACGGGAGTGGGGAACACTTTTTGCTTTTTGGTTGAAATCTCTTGAAGAAAGAAGAGGGTGGGATGGTATAAATAGGAATACGCTTCAGACATTATTGACAGAACACTATAAAAGCGTAAAAGATAAATCAGATATCAGATTTTTTTATTGTTTTCTCTTGGTACTTGATGTACGTTATTGTAGATAAGTTAAAAGAGCGGGATTCTTGCACTAGGATATGGCTACGCATGCTTGCTAAAGCCCAGCATTACATTTAAACAAAGTTGAGAGGATGTAATGTTGACGTTTTTAGATCTATTGCAGACATTGAAGAGTAGATTTTCCCAGTATTTGACGTCTTCAATGAAAGAAGCATCGTATAGCATCCGAGGGAGGAGTGATTTGAAGTAAAAACCTTTAGGTATTTCCAACGTCATGGTTTTCTTAAAAATATTGTAATAGAAAGCTTGTTTAGTATTATCATGGATTACTATTCAATTTTTGTAAATCTAAGGATCTCTACTGCTCTGGTAGGGTAAGTTGTAATTAAGGAACAGCTATATTTCACCGAATTAAAATCATAGGGTTAGTAACACTCTACAGTTTGTAATACGAATCAGAGTTACAAATTATATGTTAATTTTACTTTAAAAGTAGTTCTTTGTTACGCTTGCAATATTCACTGATACTTCCAAACAAGATGAATTACATTTATCAGTTTCTTTGTTGGCATTTAAGGGATATCGTGTACAAAATGTGTTGATTACGTGCGGTCAAGTAACCTCTAAATAACTTTTTTTTTAAATCTCATTTGAATGGAATAAGTTGTTTCTCTTTCAATAATCACTTAAATAAATTAAAATATGTAAAATAGGACACTTAATTCAAATGATTAATCTTCAAAAAATATTTTTTCATGCAAATATTATTATTTAATTTTTTTTCTAATAGTACTTTTTAGTTATTTCATTTGATTTTTAACAATACAAAGTTATTTGTAGTTAGTTTAAAAATAAATCAGATTGTGCGCATAATATTCTTAATTATTTTTAAAATATCAAATGATAAGCGGATTGACAGTTAATAATTTTTGATTACTGTACGCGACCATTTTATAAGGATTATTTCCAATATCTGAAGGTGGGGCATCGAATGTTTACGAATCCATTGAAAATAATTGCATGAAAATTTAGATTTATCAATCTCAAGAAAAACAAAAACCAAATAATTAAAATTTTTAAATCTATTTGTAACTCCATTTTATAATTCATATTTTATAACAATATATTTGTAACTGTTTTTTATAACTGAAAAATGATGCACAATTTTTTGGGTTAAAAGGTTTAAATAGTAACCTTTTATATTTGTTAAATGCTTGATAAACTCATTTAACTTTTAACTTCTCTTTCATAATGCCTGTCGCTTAGAAATTTTTCTCAAGAATTTTACTCAATTTCAAATTTAAATTTTATAAGAAAATAATTGTACTGAAAAACTAAATTTTCAAAGGAAAATGTCATTTTTCAAAGTAATAATCGAATTCCAAAACATCTAAATCATTTTGATTTTGACTCATTAACAAGGATATCAATTTTTGCTCGATGGGATAAATATTGCGGAAATCACTAAGAGCATTTTCCCTTTGACGATTGTACATTATGTATGAAGAATATCAAGGGAGTAGAAAAAGCTTTTATAAAGCATTTTATTCATAATCATGATTGAAGCGAAATTGATTTCTATCAGTTGGTGAAGTTTAATTGAATATTATATTGTAAAATTAATTTATTCTATTTTTCAAAGTATTGCACGCTTTAAAAAATAAAGGATTCCTTTTAAAGAATCAAAATTTCCGCCCAAGATTTTTAGATTGCGTCTTCCTGGTTAATTAAAAAAATAAGACGTATAAAATTTTACTTTTATTTAGTGTAGACTTTTTGGGTACCATAATATAATTTACTGCTCACAAGAAAAGCATTTTCGATAAACTTCTAGTAAAGAAAAGAGATATAGTAAAGAAAAAGATATATTATTATATGGCAACAACAGTCATTTGTGTTTACTATTAGTTTATCTTTTAGTTATAGAATTCTAGAAATTTTTTTATCAATTTTGAATAGAACTAAGCAAAAATAAAGCTATATATCTATCATTGTCAAATATTATTTGAATTCTTAAATTGAAGAACCTTTTAATGGAACTTTCAAGTCTTTTCTTCTTAAAATAAATTATGTACGAACTATAAAGTATTCTGTTTACGTTTCAGCAGTTCTTCTACGCAAGAAAAAAAGATATCATCTAATAAAGTCATTCAGTTGTAAATATGAAATTTGAAATATATTGCTCCCGTGCATTTATGTCGCATCACATAATATAATCTAAAATAGGTTTTGAACTCAGACTGGATTTTCGCCAATGGTACTTCACAACATAAAATAAAATGTTAAGCTTAAGTACATTGTTATGTCAGCTAACAAGAAGCATTTCTTTTTGAAAGGGTCTTACATAAATTTAAAGAATAATTTTTGATGGCATTTTCTCCAAGTCGGTCGTAACTTTCTTAGTTCTTTTTTCCGTGAAATATTTAAATCTTATTGTGCATTCGAAATTTCGATGTTCTGCATCGAATGTTATTGGATTTAACAAGTTTTTTTACCTCCTTTTTTTACTTTTACTTTACCTATTCCTCTTTTTATACAAATTCTAAACTAATAACATAACGGGAAATACCTCGGTGAATTGGAAAGTCTTATTGAAAGAATAAGATGTTTTACTATTTTTAATATTATGATTCATTGATTTTATTGAGAGGAATATGTAAGACTGCTGCTTTTTTTACCATACTGAGTTTTTTGTTTACATAAGACAAATAAGTAACTTTAATGGCATACACACACACACACACACATATATATATATATATATTTCTTTTAGTTGTTTGTAGTCGTGGCAAGAGAAGTAACTGAACAAAAAACAAGGAATTTATTTACATTATTTGGGCATTTGGAGAGTAGAATGAACCTATTTTCCACTAAAGTGCTAATAAAAAAAAATGAAAGGGAGGACAGACGGATTCCTCATACATTCAAATAAAAAACGTGGGGAAGTATAATAGAAGTATCATAATCACATGTTTAAGTGAATGGTTTTTTTTAGTTATTTTATATAAACTATGTAGGTAGACTTAGGAAAAAACTTAATGCCAGCTTGCTGCAGGGGAAATGCATGCTTAATGTAAAAATGGGGGGGGGGGATGAAATGAATGGCGTGTGTGTGTTTCGAAAAATTATATTCATAATTAAAATACGAGAAAAAAACTATATGAGATTTGAATTTGAATTAATATTGAGTGAACGCACACATACACATATAAGTTTTGAATTTTTCTTGATTATTTGACAGATCAATAATTTGGTCAGATAAAAAAATTTATACAAGCATACAAAACCCTCAAGAGCAGCGATTCTTAAACTCTGAAGTGTTAAACTGTGTCCGTAGACCCTCGGATGTCCCCAACGTCTTTCTAGGGGGTACGCGAAGGTCTCGCATTTTAATTTTAAGATTGCTCTCTTTTACAGACTATGAAAAGCCTGGAGGAAAATTGAAAGATGTGTCAACTTAGATTATATCATTAAATTGCCCCAAAGAAAAAAACTCTACTAGAACATGTATTTTAATCAAGAATATTAATTCATTTTTATTGTTTGCAATTACATAGCCATTACTACAATGTAATATTTTCAAAATACGGTACAAACACATGTGCAAATATGAAGAATTGAATTGATAATTCTTCAATACTCTAACGTAACCATCTATCTCGATTTCCTAATCGATGTGTTGGATGTCAGGGAAGGGTATTCAAAACCTTGGGGGTCCGCAATGTCAGGCTGATACGTAAAGGGGGGGGGGCGGTGATCGAAAATTTAAGAACCTCTGCTCAAGAGGACCTTTTCAGAAATATTATACTACCTTTGCATATCAGATTGAAACTTCCAAAGAATTCTGATAAAGCATTGGGGGGAAAAAAGATAAGAGTCCCTAGAATAAATTTCATCGATGTAAAATATTGAACTTAAAATAACAGTTTTCGTAGTATCAAATAGCGAAAGCATTTTCTTTTGTTTCTATGAAATATAATTCGTGTATGCATTTTGTGTATCTTTTAAAATGTTTAGATTTATTTTTTACATACTTTAATAACTTTTCTTGTTAATAAAAATTTGTAAATCTTACTAAGACCATTTTTATCAATTAATTTCTCATTAATTTTTCTTGATAATATAAAAATATTTTTCTCTGAAGTTTTAGTTATCATAACTTTTATTATTAATTTTCGCTGTTCCATTCATAAAAGCAAAGTTATAATAAATGTCATGAAAAATTTAGAATGAAATGATTGCTCTGTGTTTTCCCAAATTTGTTTTTACTTTTGCCTCTTTGAGATTTTTAACTATATCTAGAATAATTCTATTTAAATCTTCATTATACTTATTGCAATTAATTTAATACACTAAAATATTCTTATATTTTTTCAATTTCTCCAGCTTTTGAAATGCAATTCAAAATACATGCTGTCATTTATATGAATATATTTAAGGATAAGTATTGTGGCCTAAAATTGGGTGATATTTCTTGTAAATTGACTTTCAATGATTATCTTAGTAGTGAAATTTATTAAACGTATTATTTAACGAAAAACTGAACTAGTTATTAACAAATTAGTTAAGCTAATAAGTTTTGTATTAATTCGATAGTACATTACATTGCTCAAAGAATATTACTTTAATTATCTTAGTTACGATTATTTTTTGGAAAGGGTGGGAATTTAAGAATACTCTGCATGATGCACTATATGTATCAATAATGAAAAAGTGCTGAACTTTATATAAACCTAAAAGGAATATTTTTACAACATGGTATTATCTCTTGAAAAGATCATAATTTATAAAAGAATGTTGACAGTATTATGATTAATATCTGACTATAAAATACATCAGTGATTTTACAATGTGATTTTTTATTACTATGCATATTTGAACATTGTTAATTGTAAGCAACGAAATTTTTTGAACGTTTGTTGCTTTTCATCATATTGACCAACCCGCAAAATATCTATTGTTCCCTGAGAGTTAGTAGGTAAATCAAAATAAATGAGCGTTAACGTTCATATAAAAATAAAGTTTATTATATATATTATATTTAGTAAACTGGTTAAAATTAATGTATTTTTGAAAAGATGAAGTCATTAACTACTATGCAAAAAAGTTAAGTATAATCCTCTAAAACTCATTAATGTACTGTAAAATATATTAAAAAATGAATGAAAAAATACCAAGGCCAGATTTAAAATGCCTGAATTAACTCAAAAGGCACTTTCTCCTCCTACACACTTTATTATCCTAAATATAAAAGAGAAAAGATCTTTTTATATTTTTTATTAACTTTAATTTTTTGTATTTCTTTCAAGTAACTCAGTGAATAAAACTAAGTACCTATTTCTGTATAAAATTGATAAAGAGATGTTTTATGTGTTAAAGCATAATGTGTTTTAATTCATAAATCTAATGTTTTTATAGTATTCTTTTATTTTTTTCCCCTTTTTGAATTCTTCCTCCAGTCTTTTATATTTAAGATGCCACATTTTTAAATAATGTCAAAATACATCAAATATTCCGTAGCTGAAAACTTCTTAGCCTTTTATAAAAAATACTTAGATATAAATATTTTTTTTTTGTAGAGTCAATTAGGAAAGGCACATTCCAAGCTTATTCAAAATAAATTCTGTTTACATGGCTTAGAAGTTTATATTTTAAGAATGCTTCTTTTAATCTCTTTTTGAAATCTTATTCTACCTTAGACCTTGGTAAAATCACAGATGTATGGAGCAAGTTTAATTCTTAAAAGACTTTGTTTTGCTATTGTCTGGCATAGTGCACTCTCTGTGTGGCAGGTCATCTATAAGCCGATAATATCTCCATATTTCCGATAGGTGGTGCTGTTCGAAGAAAATATGAACTCCGTTGTCTGCTTTGCCTATAGGACATCTGTTATTTATCCTATTGCCTTTTACGATCTATTATGCCATTACGAAAGAGCACTGCGATTTCTCGATTCCATTCAAAACATTATTATGAGAAGGCAGATAAGATTTATTGACATCGATCATTTGTTGTGTAGTCTGAATCCTATTCCTTTATATTGGAATAGCTGAAAATGCTAATATTAGGGCGATTGATAATAATTATATTTTCTTGATTGTCACTAATTATGGTAGACATTGTTAAATACCTTTTTATCATTTTCATCTCCTATCACATATTTTATTTCAATCATGAAATGAGAATTATAAGGATTGGTTAGTTAAAATCGAATAAAATTGTAGTAGCCATAAAGCAATAAAGCATTCTCTAAGCAAAGAAGATTCAAATGTAAAGAATGAGTAGGATGAAGCCCAACTCTTAAGAAACGATCAATCTTTATTTAGATCCTTCTTTTTATTTTTAATTCTGTTATAAAAATAGAAATATAGCGCGGTTAGTTAAAGAATAAAATGTATTACAACTTAAAATGTAATAAAATATTCCATGTTATTAAACAGATTATTTGTGAAACTAATATCTGTTATTTAATTTTTTAATAAATCATGTTTTCGTTTTTGATAAATGCAATATTATAAAAAAATTGATATAGTACTTTTTAAAAAACGCTCGTGAAAATATTATACACTCAAGAGACAAAACATTATGGCCACCCCTACATTTTGTAATAAAATCGCCTGGATGACGTGGAAGGCACGTGATCAGGTGGAAGTGGTATTTAACTGCTGCTGGAGAGTCTGAAGAATCATTCTTTCACTTTCTTCTGTGTGTGATGGGAAAGGCTGTGGATCTAAGCGACTTTGATAGAGGGCAGATTGTAACGGCTCGAAGGCTCGGAACAAATATTTCCGAAACTACACGACTCGTGGGTTGTTCGTGATCTACAGTTGTTAGTACTTATGCAAAGTGGATAAATGACGGTGAAACCAGCAGTAGACGACATGATGTTGGACGTCCACACGCTATCAAAGAAAAAGGTCGTCGGTGACTGTCTCGCATGGTGAAGCAAAGCCGGAGCCAGACAGTGGCTCAGCTGACAGCCCAATACAATACAAGGCCAAGTAGAATAGTATCGGAGCACAATGTTCAGCGGACACTTTTCGATATGGGGCTACGCAGCGAACGTCCCACTCGTGTGCCTTTGCTGACCAAGCATCATCGCCAACTGCGCCTGCTCTGGGCCCGGGATCATCGCGACTGGTCCATGGATCAGTGGGAGAGAGTTGCCTGGTCAGAAGAATCACGGTTTGTCATTCATCACGCCGATGGCCGTGCCAGGATACACCGTCTTCAGGTGAACAGTTGCTCCCTCAATGTACAGTATGTCATACACAGGCCGGTGGTGGCAGTATTATGCTTTGGAGGACGTTCTCTTGGGCGTCTCTGGGACCCGTGGTTGTGGTAGAGCAGACCATGAATGCTACAGGGTATCTGAACATCATTGCGGACCAGTTGCACCCTTACATGGCCTCTGTTTTTCCAGCAGGACAACGACCCGTGTCACAAGGCTAAAATTGTGATGGAGTGGTTCCAGGAACATGATGCTGAATTCCAGTCAATGTCCTGTCCGCCTAACTCACCGGATCTCAATTCTATAGAACTCATTTGGGATGTCATGGGACGGCAACTCAAAGTTCAAAGACCACCAATTCACAATATCTCGGATTTGCGTGTCCGTTGCTTAAACATCTGGTACAATCTGTCTCCAGCCATCTACCAAGGACTTGTGGCATCCATTCCAAGGCGGGTTGAAGCTGTGTTTCGCGCCAAAGGTGGGTCAACTCGTTATTGACAGGTGGTCATAATGCTTTGGCGTTTGAGTGTATATGTAAACTTACGAAAATGCACATGTTTTTTTTCTTAATTTGCAGCACGTTTAGTACGATATTCGTCATCTTTTATTAAATCATCATTTACTGTATTTAAGAGATTAGTAATAGTTTATTTGAAATTCTAGTATAGTAGAGTCCCTAAAACTCGGCTTTAGATAACCCAGCAGTTCGGATAACCCGGCCACACACTAGGAGGTCAAAAGAACCGGAATGCCGGTATATGATGAAGACCTTAACGTTGAGGACACCGTACAAACAATTAAAATATCACATAGTGAGGGACTAAAGGATGTTGAAACTAATTCTTAAGTATTTTTATCAACAAGGTGCGTCTGTGTGGAATGGACTAACTGTTCCTTCGTCGTCTTAGTGATGAAGCAGCAAAATGCAGAGTGCCGTACGTGACAACAAAACATAACGCATTTCTTCAAAAAAGGTTTTGCAAAATCGGCTGCATAATTTTCCTTATAGACAGCTTTATAACTTCATAAAATATTTTTCTGAGATGCGTCTGATCAGGTAAATTACTGCATAAAATGTATAAATTAATTTTCAGTTTCATGTAGTATATGCTCTATAACTTCATAAAGTATATGTACTTTTCCTTCGTTTAAGGGTATTTGAGCAGTTTATTTTTTTTTTCGCATTCTAAAGCAAACAGCACATACAAGTACAGTAGAATATTTTCTCAAGAAACACTCGTGCTTATTCTTATATAATACCCCTCTCGGTAACCCGACATTTTCACAAACTTGATCACCCTTCGGTTCACATTAGGCTAATTCTTCAGGACTCTACTGTGTGTATTAAAATGAAATTGCTTAGCACTATATTTTACGAAATATATCTAAAGAGAAGAAAAATATCAAAGAAATATAAAAATTATACTGAGTTTTGTACTTTTTCTAGTATTAAAAAATAAAATATCGATTGTAGTTTTTAATGATACTTCAATAGCTGAGTATGTACATTGTTTCATACATCTAAGATTACTAACGTTAAAAGTCAATGACACAATATGATCCCGTGCTTTTTAATTCTTAAGCAGGCTCCTTAAAAATTATTAAAAGGATTTGAGAACCCAATAATTCCTTTTAAATTCAATTGATATGAAAACTAAATATATTCTCATTAAAATGGTGCCAAGTGAACATTTAATGCACCAAATTTTTGTGTTGCCAACTGTTCCAATCGAGTTAACATTACCAAAACGCGTTTATAATAACAAAATTGGATGTTTCATAGTTAGTATCTTTTAGTTGAAAGACATGTTAGAGAAAGTCGTTAGTTTCAAAAGAAATGCTTAAATTCATCCTTTCCAGATATGGACAATATTACGAGATAAGACTAAAAATTTGTAACAATAACATCTTAGTACCTTTCGCTGAAGATATTCGTCTATAATTTAATGCAGTGCTTCCGAACCTTTTTATCGCCGTGGACCGGTCAATGTTTAATAATCTTGCCACTACCCACTGACGGGGGGGGGGATGCTGATTGTTTATATTTTAGAATGTTTTGATTCAATAATATTAATTTTATTGTATTTAAATATGCGTTCAGAATAAAATACAGTTTCGCCAAAAATGAATGCAAAGTTATTTTACATGGAAAATAAAGTGATTTCCATGGAAAGTTGCACAAACTCGAGAGAACTACACCACACAAAATAAAATGAAAATAATTTAATGTTCCTTGGGTGGCCGGAACCATTTGATCCACGAACCAGTGGCGGTCCGCGGCCCGGGTGTTAGGGAACACTAGTTTAACGAGGCCTTGAAAGTAGAGCCAATCTGCTTTTAATCAACTATACGTTCTACTTAAAAGAAAAAAACAAATACCTACAATAGACAACCATGTAAATGATCCCTAGAAAAGGTAGTGAAACGTGACAACGAATTGAATCTGCCCTAGGCTTGTTTTAGTTTCTAAAAATAAAGAAGACTTGGGAAAAGAGCAAGGTAGGAGTATATTGTATGTATTGCCATATACGTTGGTACCAAAGAGATATTTGTGAATTTTTATTTTTATAAGTGAAGAAAACCTATGTTTGTATTAAAGAGTTGAAGGAAGATAGTGAAGGAAGAGAGTACAAAAAGAATCGTAAATATATTTTACAAATATTTAAACTTCATTAAATGATTTAATGGACATGTATAGGATATTTGTACGGAAAATATCCTAATCCGGATAAAGCCAAGAGTTTTGTGAAAATATTTCATTTTGAATTATTTGAAGTAATACTGAAAGTTTTTTACCTGCTAATGTTCTAGACTAGATGAAAGAGGCTTAGATTATTGAGGGTAAAATATATATGCCGTAAAATCCGGCGTATAACTCGCAATTTTAACACAGAAAAATAAGATCGAAATTTACGGGTGCACATTATATGCCGGGTATAAAAATGACAGTTTTAAAAATAAAAAAAAGGTAACCGCAGAAAGAAAAATTATAGACTTCTACGCGATCGAAATACTGCTAATTTAAAAGAAATAATATTCACTATGAACTTAAAGGGCTGTAGCTTAAAAAGTATGCTATTTTTTTCTAAGGCTTGGAGTAATACCTTGATTAAATGCTTTCAAATGCATAGCGCACGTACGAGGGTCACTCTGAAATTTTTGAGATACTCCTTGGTTTTAAAGGTTATACTTACAAAATTTTAGGAGTATTCAAAGTAGTCTCCTCCACCATCGATGCACTTTTGCAGACGAATGTTTCACAGATTAAATGCTTCAAACCATTCATTTCTTGGAATTGATGAAAAAATGTATTTACAACCACATCAATCTCTTCTTCTGAATGAAAACAATGTCCACATAACTTCTTTTTTAGATTAAAAAATAATCAAAAGTCACACATAGCTAGATCCGGAGAATAAGGTGGATGTTCTATCACTTTAATTTGTTTTTGCTTAAGAAACTCAATTGTTAATCCGGCTGTATGGGAAGATACATTGTCATGGGGAAGTATTAGTCCCATAACATTCATTTCTTGGAGAATTTCTGGAAGACATTTAGGGGTATACTAGTTTGATGTTATTGTCTTCTGCCCTTCTAACTTGATGGCTTTGACAAATCTGGTACTTCTGAAGAAAACAGCATACATAACTATTTTCATTGCTCGTTGTCTTTTCACCATTGTCGGCGTGGGATCATCTTCGCTTTTTTGACGTGTTGGAATGTCAAAAAACGGTATGTGCGTTTCATCACACGTTAAAATTTTAGAAATGGGGCGCTAGCTTCCAATTTAAGGGTTTCTTTATTGATTCTGTCACGTTCCTTTTTTTGATGCTCAGTTAGAATATGGGGAATCGAAAGGCAAACTACTTTTTTCATATGTAGTTCTTTATGAATAATCTTGCGTATGGCTGCGGATCCAATGTGAAGTTCTTTCTGTATCATTTAATAGGTACAGCGATCATCATCCATTAACAGGTTTCGTTTAGTAGACACATTATCCGGGATTACTGCCGACCGCGCGCGGCTTTCCTGTGTGTTCTTTATCCTGAAAAGAATTGCGCCCACTACAAAATTTGTTAAACCATCTGAATATCATTAAACCATCAACACCAAATGCTAATTGCAGCCGTTGAAAGCATTCCTCACGATTTAATCCAGCTTTAATATCATAGAAAATCACAGCGCGATAATGTTCTCGCGTCAACTCCATTTTCTCTTCTGTCTAAAATTTATTCTACGCCAAACAACTTGAAGTAAGTCAGTAAAAAGTAGTCTGTTATGTTAAAATACTTTGTATTTTCAAAATAAATCGTTAATTTTTTTTGTAACTTCCCGTCTGCGAGTATCTCAAAAATTTCAGAGTTACCCTCGTATATTTCAGGTACCTTCTTAAAAAAGAGAGTGCGCGTTATACGGCGAATATACCTAAAGATTAAAAATTGTAGCTTGAAAACATACGTGTGCGTTGTAAGTCGAATTTTAAGGTAATCATTAATCATATACTACATTATCATAAATCTAGCTTGAAACTAAACAACAAATAGTTGTATAACAAGAAAGATTAAAATTAAATGCCACAAAAAATTATCAATTTGTAGCTAATAGATCAATGTTTGAAGCTTGAAATTTGGGCAAAAGAGCCACCTTCCAATTGTGTCCTTTTAGCTTTGATCAAAGTCATTATTTTCCTTGGTAAAGACTCAGACAAGTTGCTGATATATTTGCTGAGGCGTATTGAGCTTGCTGACGTAATGACCGCTTTAGATTGAGTCAGATTGGGTGGTGGCATTTCTAAGCTTTGAAATGGTCTTTGGACTTTGTTCTCTAAACGTTCAATGGGACTCAGGTCAGGCGATTGAATTGGCTATGGAAACAAATTAAACTCTGATGGATGTTCCTCAAACCAATTTGAGATCGATTGGACTCGGTGGCAAAATGTATTTTGTGTGTGCTACTTAATGTGGCAATCTTTATAAGGAAACATTATAGGCTTCTGTAATAACTACATCGCCCGAATATAAGCATTCTTTACATAAATCAGTATACGTTGTTACGTCACTGACGAACTAGTTTAGTTTAAAATTAGTTTTGAGTCTTCCTCAATTTGTATTCATATATATATATAAAATAAATATACATATATGTGTGTGTGTGCAACAATATCACTTAATGTTAATTTAAATTTTAGTTTCATATATTTCTCATTTCTAAGTTTTATATGCTCTAGTTTTATATACGTTGGGTTGCAGATATGATATTTTAAAGAAGTATTTTTTCAATCAATATCTAATTTTCTCCCTCTCTCTGTATATATATATAGAGAGAGAGAGAGAATTTTGCAACATAAATATTCCGTTTTTCTATACCTTTTTATTATATAATAAATATCCACTCAATATATTATTAAATATAGACATTTTTATCCGTCACTTGATCCATTTCACAAATTCGAGAGAAAATCGAGAGAAAACGAAGCCATACATTCCAAATAAATTTTGAAGTGCCTTACCATAAGACGTGTGGAATTTTTATATTTGGTACATCTCCACTGAAAGGTTTAAGGAAATAAATCTCAATTCTATCCGTAAAATTTTCCTTTCAAGCGTTAACTCAAAATTGTAGGACCTTTTTTTTCCCTCTAAAGTATTGATATATCCGTAGAATTTTCTGTTTCGCATTCTTAAAATTCTATGTTGAAATTCTTGCCACAAATTGCGACTCGCTACAACTTTGCTGTGTAAAAAGATAAACCGAAATCTAGAAAAAGGAATAGATATCTAAAAATTTCTACAAATTACTGAATTTGTAGAATGCATATTTTTATGTTCAAATGCGTAGCATACTATTGAAAATTTTTCAGAAAATATAGATATTGAAGTACTTTGTAATTGTAGCACGTTAATGAAAGAGAAAAAAAAAGGTAGTAATTTTTTTAAATAAATTATAATTCTGTAGGAAACAGAAGTATTGTAAGATTTGTTAATCTATTTTGACTTTTGATGCTCCAGCGCGAGCAAGTTCAGTCGCTAGAGATAGTGAAAATCCGGACGCGGGACTCGAATCATTTGCTTTTTTTCCTAATTCAGACAATATCCGGCAAGTTTAGTGGAGTTTCTGAAATCAAATTCTCGTTTCCCGCCCCTAGATACAACTGCAAATTACTTTTGTTCTCCTGAGCCGGCAAGTTCAGTCCCTGGAAGGGGCATTAGGGTCGTCCGGCATTATCTGGCAATGTTACAGGAATTTCTAAAATTCAATTTCAAACTCCCGTTCACCATCCCAAATTACAACAGAAACGCACTTTTCCTGCACCAAGACATTAAATGTACGCTCTTGCCACGGTTTTCGTAATAAATGGTCGACCTGAATTATCCGGCAAAGTTACAGTTATTTCTCAGACTGGATATCAGATTCGGATTATTCATTTTGATGTACGCTGGGGTCCAAGTTTTCACGATTCAAGGATTTGAATGTAAGCCCCTGTTATGGTGTGTCTAAAATACTTTCGGTCGGCTTTATCCGGCAAATTTACGGTTATTTTTAGAAACTGATTCGAAACTCGGATTCCACACCCCGAAACACACCAGACAGTTAATTTTCGTGCATTTTGGTTTGTAATATCTGCTTCCACAGACACATGAGCAATGCCAATTCTCTCCGGCAATAAAAAAATTATGGCGTGATTAATTGAAATAAAAACCATCCTATGTTTCAAGTTGGACGAAAGGATACACAGTATGCAAAATTATATTATGATCGGTTGACTGGTTTCGGAGTCCTTTGCAGACAAACACTGTGGTACGTATATTTTATATATAAAGATTTAAAAAAGTTTTTATTTAAAAAAAAATAGTTTGGAATCTTGTAAAATTTAATTTCATGTAATAGAAGTCAACTGTAATTTTGTTACCTTTTTTTTTAACTAACATTTTTTTTTTTTTTTGTTAACATTTATAAACCCCGTGCACCACCGAACGTATAACACGGGGGTAAACAACACAGACAGAAGAAAGGCTTACAACATAAACATCCATGCCTTCTCCGGGATTCGAACCCAGTCCCTGCGGCACCGCAGTCAGCTTCACTGACCACTATACCGGATGGGCGGCTTTAACTAACATTGAATTTGTTTTGTATATGGTGTTATCCGTTATAAAACAAGTACCGTATTTTATATGCATATTTTACGATACATTAATATTCCTTCTAACTTATTAAATAATATAATGTTTTATGTCACGTGTTTCTTAAATCCCGGAGCTATTACAATTACACATTTAGTTAAAATCGTTTTTTTTACTTAATACTCAAACAAAAAATTCTATTTAGAAAAATATTCATTCAATTATTCAACTAAATGATTCTTTTACAATCAATATCTTTTCATTTTTAAATATCCAATACGATGTGTTAAATAAATTAATAAGTTAAACGCAAAGAAAGTAGGTCCGAAAAATTTCCTTTCTAATTCTCTGATTCACAAAAATGTACTCTTTTTAATTCTCGAATTCACTCTGATTTTAACCAAATTCTATATGTACAAATTAATAAAATTAACAGTTCATCAGTAAATAGATTTTTTTATCATAAAATAATAATTTAACATAAACTGTGATGATTATTAAAATAATAATACATAATCCAATTAAATCATTTTTTTAAACTCTGATGATTTAATTTCTTTACATTAATTTCCTTAAATTCGGTAACAAATGGTGTTTAAAGTAATTACTTGGAAAAAAATTACATAAAAACCGGATTCCTTTTTCCAGAAAATTTCTATACTCAGTTCCGTATACTTTTTTAATCCCCTCTTAAATAATTTAATCTAAAAAGCAATCAAATTTTCATGAAGTGAAGAATTAGAAGTCAAATAAGCGTAATTAAAGAAGTGAAAGTACTTCAACTTCTGAAATTTATTTCCTTAGGGAATGTAGTTTAACAAAGATTAAATTTCTTCTCACTGTACAACCTCTTATCGTAATTAACTTTCTAATGATAAATAAGCAAATAATTTTCATTTTTGATATTTGCATTTGCCCTTTCGAGTGTCTTACTCTGAGAATAATAGTTTGTTTTATTTTCTGTTACAAAATATGCTTAATTTGATTTCCTTTCATTGTAAATTATTTTGTTTTCTTCAGGGAATTAACTGTGATTATTCATACTGGCATGTTTCGGTACTTAATCTTAATTACTCATACATTTGAAATTAAAAAATATTTTTTTCTTTTGAATGTTTATCCAGAATTCAATAATTAATATGCATTTACATGTTCAAAGGTTTGTTAATTAAATCCGAAATAATCAATCAATAAATATAATTTAATACTTCGTTTTAAAAACGGAATATCTTAGAAGTATACAAAAAATCACTTCTAATATGGAATTAGGATTGCATTTCAGTTTGAGTTGCAAAAATACCGTGCTAATCTTAAGCTAAGGACTTGGACTTTTTTTTTTGGTTCATATCCAAGTAAAACGGCAAAGATGCTCAATGTTTGCAAGCGAAAAGCATACTACCGCTAAGATTATCAGTTCACACAAAAAATAAAAGAAGCCTTTAAAAACGATCAACAAACACAAATTTTCACTTTTGGTACGGTATGTTTCATGCTGGAGAGGCAGCGTTTCTCCAGAATATTCCTGTCAAGTATTAAGCTTGTGTAAATCTTCTATTGGAAGCGGCAAAATTAATAATTATATCAGATTAGGTATCAAAGTTCAGTAAGAAACCAATCACATCTTCAAGAAGCTAATATTTAAAAAGCCCATTTTAATGGTGTTTCCAATACTGTGTTTAATCACCCAGAACAATTTAATAGAAGCTATGACAGATCACATACTAGGAATTGGGCAGACGTGAATCTAATATACATTACTGGCCATTAATTTTCAATATCATTAAGGAGGAAAGATAGAAATATTACAGTCGCATGAAAGGAAGAAATTACCAGGATATGCAAATGATAATCATTTAAGCTCATTCGAACGACGCAGGAAGGAGTAAAATCTTTCCGAAACGCCGAGGGATTAATTAATTAGGACTAATTGAAACTTATTACTTAAATTACTAATAATGCTGTAACTTCATCTCCACCGGTTGAAGTTGCTTTAAGCGAGATATCCCTGTATAAGTACGTAAATTAATTCCAACACCAAGATTGAATGATCAGACAATTAATATAATGAAGAATATCTGGCTAGTTGAGAAATGTCAATGTGGTCAGAACAGCACAAGAATCAACGCTTCTACCGGATAGGCCTCGTAAGCCGCTTCCACCATTATTCTGCAGTATGGACAGGAAACATTTAATATTTCCGTATAGACCAAAACCCTTACCCATTGATTAGTTGCTAGGTGTCGTATGCTAATGGCATCTATTAAGAAGAATTTCTCATACACCTCGCAATTCAGACAACTCTGTTTGCTTTGGTGTCGAGTTACAGCAATATAGTCGAAGTATTGGACAGAATCGTATTCTCAGACGAGTCACGCTTCTGTTTTTCCAGTGGTATCTTTGTACGAGTTGGTGCCGACGTGTTAACAGGGCGAATATGCCTACATTTGAAAAACATTACATTGCGTTACTACGCGGCTTCATGATTTGCGGCATCATCGCATATGATTGTAGGTCACTTTTGTTTCTTAATAAAGGCACGATAATGACTCAAGGATACATGGATAACGTGGTGTGGAAGACGGCTTTTCTCGTTTATTCGGGAAAAGCACAAATGTTTTTTCCCCAGCAGAATAGCACCCGACAGCAACCTGCATGCCTCAGCCATGTCTCCACGTCTAGGAAAGATGTTCAGATTCGTCCCTGACCGCAATCTCACCTATTCTCTCACCAATTAAATATTTCCAGTACGTTATTGGACGCTGTCTGCATGCTCTGCCTTGTTCAGAAGACGAAATATAGAAAATGATGACAGGGAATGGAGCGCCTCAGCAGAGTAATAATCGTAATAATTACATTATTATTTTTGAAACATTTTTCCAAAAAACATCAAAACTTAAAAGCGACAAATACCTTATGTTACTCAAATTTGTAATGGGAAGTCTTTAGTTTAGTAGACTTATTTTATAATTCTAGTAAAATTATAACTTTGATGTATAGATAGAAATAATTTAAATTAGGTTTGATAAAACTTGATCGTCAGTGTAAAACAAAATGTTTCTCGAGCTAGCTAGCCAAACGAACAATTTATTGCAGCCGATCACTTGGTAATTTTCAGCCAGTATGATTGTTGCCATAATTTCAATGCTAAGTGCGGTACGTTCATTACCGTAAAATCTGGCGTATACGCGCACTTTTAACACAAAAAAATAAGATCGAAATTTATACGGTTACGCATTATACCCCGGGTTTAAAAAGGACAGCTTTAAAAATGAAAAAAGGTATTAGCATAATAAAAATTAGACATATACATGTATTGAAATACTGTTTAATTTTAAGAAATGACATATCGTATGCATTTAGTATATATTATCTGTAGGGTTTAGTTCTAGAAATATATTATTTCTTCGAATAAATGACTTCAAGATTTAAAAGCATAGCACACGTTCATTCCATGTTTCTTAGTAAAGAAGTGAGTACACGTTATACGATGAATATACATTAATATTCAAAAAATGCAGCTTGAAAATATAGGTGTGGGTTGTACACCGGACTTTACGGTAAACTATCGACTACTAAGGTTAAATTATAACCTATTGGTTTGGTATATTCGTATTTTATCTCTAGTTATTTTTATCTGTTGCTTATTTATGTTATAATAATCTATTTCTCTGATAAATTCTGGAAGATTATTCTCTCATTTGTCCTCAAGGAAATCAAGCGACTTTATTTCCGCTAAAATTTTTATTCATCGCTCTATATCTCGTTTCTAATCTTTTTCCGCTGTTTCATTTCTTACGATCTCATGTATGACGAAGCTTTTGACACTTCTTTTTTGTGTTGTTACAGCAGATAGAAAAGCTTCAGAGGATTTTTTTTCCAGGCGGGTGACTTATTAAATTGACGAAGATAGATTCTGCTTTTACGTTGACCGAAGTGCATGGATTTTTGTTACTCGTACGGCAAGAAAGAAAATTGTTTCTGTGTTATGATCGAAGAACATAATTATTAAGAAGACTAGAGAATATCGTGTTGTTTGATGAGGTCTGAAAGCTTCCCTATATATTTTTTTAAAATACAGCATTAATTTCGTGGATTCTTATAAGGTAAGGTCAGGGTGTTTTCACATTATTATTATTTTTTTTACTTATACGCAAAAAATATTTCTTATATCATACTGATGTTCTAGTAGAAACTTTCTTGGATGTTTTATACTATTAGTGATGCATATATTTTTCACACTTTATTGTCTGATATTATTATTGAAAATCTGAAAAGTGCAAATGCATCGACAATGTTTTTTTTTCTCATTTCCTTTAGTTAAAAAAAAGCATAATTTCCATTTAATGATACTTACGAGGATGTGCTGGTGGACTATATCGATTACATTCACAGAATTATTTCTCCTTATTGTCAGGAAAATAGACATCGCAATGACAAGCTTCTATGTAGGTGTCTGGTAGACTAAAGCAATTAAATCAGTAATAATAATCCTCAGCGTTCGCTTGGCTTCTCAAGAATAACGATGGTTTAATCGATCTTTTTTGTTCATATTCAAGAGTGTGTACAAATAGAAATTGAATCTAGTAACAAAAACAATATATTTACGGCGCTGTATTAATGCAAGATATTAGGATGTAATTTTTAAGACACTGAATTGCGTGAAACAGTTTGACATTTCATTCCTTTTTTTAATTACTTCCATTAACCCTTTTTATAGCATTATGCCCTTCTTGTAGAAGAGTAAAATGGCAGAGGTCTTTAGGAAAATTTAAAAAATTATATATATATACAAAATAGTTTTATTTTTTAATAAAACGTATAAATACTTGTATTTAATAATTACAAGTTTATCATAGAAAGAATTGCCCAATTTGTGAACCCTTTGTGGCTCATCCGTTTAACTAATCGGAAGGATATTTAAAATGCAGTTATATGAAAGCATATAATGATTTAAACCAATAAAAAAAACTTATGGTAACGATTACAGTGAAACAATTTTTAATCCCTGTACAAATTGATCAGCCCATTAAAAACCCATAAATGGAGTTAGAACGACCCACGTTTGACGAAAATTGCTATGTAAAACATTGCAAAGAACAACATGATAAAAGGTTAGTGATCATACTAAAGAAAAGAAGAAGACACTTTTATTAGAATTGTAAGTTTCAACATGTTTATCTTTATAGACGATAACTCATTGCATGCAGGAGATTGTTGAGGACACCGATAACGATCTTAACATTGCAGTAACCATTTCGTTGTTGGCATCTTACAATTCTAACAAATCTTGTCGGTATCCTTTGTACAGTTTAAATTTCCGATAACTCCAGAACTAGCAATCGATTGGGGTGAAATCGGAAGATCGCTTTGACTATGAAACTGCACAGTTACGAAAGAAAACTATCTCACCAAAGTTCTATAGCATCTTTTCTTGAGCACGTGTGGTGATATGTGGAGGAGAACAATTTTGAACAGATACTCTAACAATAATGACATTTCGTTGCCGAAGTTCTGAAATACGTAATTCTGTAACATTGTTATATACCGATCACTTGTGATATAGCTTACTTGTGGAAGATACCTTACGAAGATGTAATGAGCACTAACGAAGGAATTTGCGATGCCGCACCATACAGTTAATTCAACTTCCTTTAAAGGCGTTGATCATGAGGAATTCTTGTCAGTCAAATGAACGGAGTCCTTTGAATTAACTTTTCCAAGGTAAGGAAAAATATGTTTTATGCGTCCATAATAACCGTAGCAACTACTTTCTATGTTCTTCATATATGACAAGGAAAAAATTCGTTTTATCGATACACTGTGGCTTTTCTTCAGGTTTCAATATTTTGAGACGCAGGGATCGACAAGGAAGCATCTGCAAAACAAAGCGCAGAAGCTTGAAGATTGGTTTGCTGTACACCTTAATTGGGAGCAACACTTCTTTCTATATGCAATGGACCTTCAGTAATCGTATTATGTACTTCCGTAACAGCCTTCGTAACAGATGGTCTTTCAGATCGCGCACATCAGATTTTTTTTCACATTTGTTTACCATATATTAAGAATTCCCTAACAAAATCACTTTGTAACCGCCAGAGGGCGTCTGAATGCTTATGTCAGTAGATACTTTGTTTTTGTTTACAAACACTCTGTACTCTGAATGCAGCTCTCCCAGCTTGATGGTGCCCGACCTAATAGTACTAGATAAAATAAATTGTTAAGTTTTTATTATTAAGAACTGATTTCTCTCTTATTTTTGTCTTTTATTTAATGTCTGAGTTACATTACATATATATTTATAGTGCCGAAACCTGGGATCATATATTTTAGCCACAAGTTGCAAAACAAAACGTTTTGTAATTTCTTTTATATGCTTTATACATTGCTCTAAAGCAGTTGTTTCGATTTTTATAGAATCTTCATCAGTATTCCAAATTCGACCTATTATCTTAGTACCATATTAAGTTCAGGTTTTACGGAACATTAGCCTAGACTTAGCTTATGATTTTACCGATAAACTCTCAAAAGCATTTTCCTCGTTCATATAAAACAGCTCTATAAACTAATTTCGTTGTTTCCCTGTAAGTGTCATAGTTATGGTATTTCAAAAACCTGATCGAAGAAACAATCTTCCCATAGTACTTTTTAAAGTTTTTCCTCTAGTAATGCTTTGCGCATAGTGTTCTGCGAGTGGTGCTTCTACTGTATATCCCTGTGAATTAAGCACCTTTCTGTGTTGTCATTAGTCCTATGTCGCGCTCTTTTTTTTTGAAAAACTTTTATGTGACAACCTCTGTTGAACGTGTATCAATCCATTGCCATTTATAGATTCCAATGCTATAATCAATATACTCAGGGGGAAAAATTCGTATTTCAAATCAAATTTTTTAATTGTAACTATTACCGTGATAGCTCTATTGGTATGTATCCTTAAAACCTCGAGGATACACTTTATAATTACAATATTTTAAATTTTTTTTCAATCAGTTAAGCGGATGGGTAGCTAAAGGTTTATATATCGATGAAGTTCTTTTTAGAATAACCTTGGGTTTGTGTGATTTGTGATGATATACACATTTTGCATACTCCATTACTTAGTAATGATATTTATCAAACGTACCAAAAATTAATGAAATTTAAAGGAATTTTCAATATTTGTAAGTGCGTAGAATTATATTTTCTATTTAAAAACTACCGAATTCAAACATGAGAAAATACTGCATTAATAATAAAATTTATGGTAATAAAACGTGGTACGTATTTTTCTGTTTGTATTCAATAAATAGTTCTCTCGCATTTCTGTAAAACCTAACTTCATAATTAAAATGGGGGCTTTGTTTATGAGCCAGCTGTAAAAAGGACAAATTCTAAATCAAAATTTCTTATTTTCGCTATTACCTAACACAATATTATTTTGCTTGCAGAAAACTTCCAACCTAAAATTCCAGGTATGGTACGCTGGTTCGATTAAAAAATATATTTCTGAACCCAATGTAGGATGATGGACGTGACGAATAAATGATATGTAGCGGTACCATCTATATAACAGTAACACTCGCACCAGGTGATCATTTGGTGTATGGATAGTTACTCGCTTCGGATCAAAGTACCTGTCTATCTACAGATAGCGCCATCATGTGACGGAGTGATGAAAACGCAAATTCTGATGTGTCGCATCTACTGCAAGAAAGTCGTCAAACTCACTGACGCAGCAAAGTCGTCGACCCCTCGACCAGCAAACGCCGCACCCACTCGCGCAGCAAAGTCGTCTCACATATGACGCAATCAACAAACGTCACAACTCATACGCAGCAAAAACAGCTGATAAAAACAAATAATCGTCGTTCGCCTCACCGACTCACTGTGGGTATGTAGCTACATCTATATAACAGTACTACTCCGCACCAGTGATCATTTGTGTAGTGATAATACTCGCTTCGATCCAATACTGTTCTATTACAGATAAGCGCGCACTCAGATATATAAATTATGGATGCCAAAATTAAATCATATTTTTGAACATGGCGATAAAATATGACGCCAACTCTGCCTGAAGAAATGAAGTTCAAACCAAGTTTCTTAATTTGGGGTGCGTGTATCCCTACGGAGGCGAGACGAAAAATTTAATATAAATGAATAAAATGTAGATCAAACAGTCACTCCCAAGTTGAAACATATTTCCACGAAAATTGAAAGAAAAAAATGCATTAATGCATGGATCTGTGACAACTTATATCAATATGATTATCAGAAAATAAGTATTCAATAATATTAATGGCAAAAACAAATAAATTTAAATTAAAAAACAAACAGCATTATTATTTTGAATTTTTAATGATTAAAAATGTTAAGATTGAAAATGGGTTTTTTATTTTGAAATAACAATTCTATAACAATTTTAGATGTTTTTCATTAGTAATAAAGATAAAAATTTTAAAAAAGTATTTCAAAATGTAGATAAAATGTCATATTTTAAAGGGATTATATAATAAGATTTTTAGGAAAATAATTAAGTGAAATTCATTTAATAGTTTTAAGTGAAATTCATTTAATAAAACAAATATATTGTAATTTTATTATATCAGATTCTAGTTTTTTAAATATTTTTTTACATGGACTTCTGTTACCAAAGAAATTAATTGCTATCTATGCAATAAGAAAAATAGTTTTAAATACAATTCATTACATTTTCGAATACAATTCAAAAGTTTTAATCACAATTCATTTAAATATACGTAACAAAATGAGGATCATTTGATAGATCTTATCAAAACGTTAATCACATTTAAGGCGTCCCATTACATAAGATAGAATAATAATTATAATATATATAAAATTTAATACATACTTCTTTCCTTTGAAAAAAAAATAATCTCCCATCATTGATTTCCAGTATAGTAGCAGTGTAATTATGTACCAAGTAATGAAACTTTAATTTATCGTCCCAAATTGGTAAACTGAATGTTTGTCAATTAAGGCTCTTGGAAATTTAAAGTAGCTTCTAAGTGTTACCGGAAAATAATAATTTAATTAAGAACTATTGATTGAGTAAAAGTGTTACATTGATCATACCCAAATGATGATTACATGTAAACAATTAACTATCTTTTTACATAGATTAAGAATGTTTAATATTCAAATTTTGTTCACTGTTTATTAAAAGTTAGTTAAATTTCCTAGATTGATGTAAAATATTAACGACTGGGTAGAACATTCTATTAAAGAATTTAGAAGAGAAAGTTATTTTTATTTCAATAAAATTTTTATATTTTAAGGAATTTTTATTTTACACTAATTTTTTTTATTGAATAAAATTTCATTGAATAAAGTTCTAAAATAATTGCAAGTGAAAGATAAAAACGGCTTTTATTATACAGAAAAAGTGAAACTTATGAAAAATTAATGCACTAACATTAATGTGCAATATAATATTTATTTTAATTGTAAAAAGTTTTCAATCTAAGTTTTAATAAAGATATCGTTTTTAACACTTGCATAACATATAAAAAAAAGAAACAATTTAAAGTATTGTTACGAATACTTTAAGAAAATTTTAGTTTATTTATGCTTTTTACTTCTTTGAATTATCACGTGTTCACTTTCCAGCAATTATGCAAATAGATCAAGTAAATACATCTTTCATTTTTTTGTATATAAAATTCTGTTTACGCCAGTGCTTCTCAAACTTTCAATATTTGTAACCCAATTTTCAATCATAATTTTCATTCCGCTTCCCCCCCCCCCGCATACAAGAACAATGTATTGAATGCAACAAAAATGTATTTTGGCGTTAAAGCTACAGTGCGACTTTAATTATAAATCATACAAACTATCAAGATAAGTATTAAATTTTGTACATGACAAGCCCATGGGAGGCATCAGTAATTATTAAACTTGATTTTAACTTAGTATTTATAAATTAATTATTTATAAAAAACATTGTGCACTACTGATACATTTATAAGTTCATAATATCAGCGTAAATGTGTATTTAAGTTTTTACTATGTCAGAATGTATTTTGTTTTGCTTTCTTTCAGTAAATTAATGTTTTTTTATAAATTTTTAATTTTCCGACTTTTTAATAAGCTTGCATTCCCGCATAGGGATATCACGTCCCCGTAAGGGGGAGCGTTCCATTGTTTGAGAAACGCTGGTTTAAGCAGAATACATAAAAGGCTAAGGTTGTGACTGATCTATACGCGTCATTTTTCCATTAATCCTCTTGGGGAAAACTTTGGGGCTAGCATTCACGTTAATTCACAGCCTCTCAAGAAGAAACCATGATATTTAAATTAGTTTGACTATATAAATTCTAGGTTTTGTAGATGTAAGATAGAAGGAGCCGGGGAGCTGTTGCGGTGATACGCATATTAGAATATTTCATTCACAAATATAGTGCGAGTTAAGGAAGTAATTGCTAAGAGATTAAATTATTAGATTGAGGATCTAAGATAGATGAAATTAGGCTTAGTTATCGGTTCATTAGAGCTTGTTCTCCTTGTGTAGTTCACTTAGTCGGGTTTAGATTAGTCACATTGAGATTAGATAGCTCGCTTTATATATCACTCCTAAGGTTTCCTTTTGTAGTTTCACTTGTGAATATTTAACTGTGTTTGAAGAGAAATAAATTAATTGTTATTATGGAACTTGCTGGTGATGCTATGTTTCCCCCCCACACACATACACCTTTAGGTAGGCAAGACGTAGAGAGAGGGGTGCCGAATAGGCCGACACCCCCAAGGTGAGTATCATTAAGTTAAAATTAAGATATATGTAGAAGATACTGCAATTCAGTTGACGATATCTTGAATGGTAGCTTGCATATTACATCATATTTCCTCCAGTTATATTGAGTTGACTCCTGTTTTCTTCAAGTAAAAGCTGAATTTTGTTTCTATTATCCAATTCCTACTATTAGCTCTCTCTCTTTATATATCTTGTTCAAATTTTCAATTGCTAATAAAATTCTTTCTATTCATCCAATCGAGTTTAAATAAATTTTTTTAAACTTGTAGTGAATGACACGATGTTACTATAATTTTTTCAAATATTAATTACCAGTTAATTAATTAAATTAAATTAATTACCGGTTTTCGACGCCAAATTAGACTTGTCTCCATTGTTGTAACAATGTAACTGTTAAAACAATGACAAAGTTGCGTCGAAAACCGGTTTTTCAGCCAAACCGAGTGGGCTTTGATTGTCACAGCATTCGGACAAATCATCTCTTTTTTCAAATCAGTTCGCTCTCTCCCCTATGTATATATTGTATATATATATATCAGTGGCGCATACAAGGGGGGTTTCCTAGGGGTCCAGACTTCCTCCAAAGCGCTTGAGTTTTTTTCGATTGATGATAATCCTATATATATATATATATATAACGTAAAATTTTATCAAATACTAGTAATTAAAAATTTATTTTATAATTAATGTTAATTATTAATTCAATAATTTATTTTTTACTGCTTTTTGTTAACAAAATCAGAAGAATCAATTGTTGTTGTCTTGAGGTATGATACGAGTTGGGGGACTTTCGACCTTGTCCTTCCCTTGAAAAATCTTTGTGTGCGCTACCGATATATATATATATATATTCTTCGGTATATATTCTTTTCAAATTTTCGATCGTTAATAAAATACTTTCCATTCATCCATTCAAAGTAGCAATTGACTTAAAAAAAATTTTTTATATAACTTGTTAAATTGGTATTAGTAAATATAATTCATGTAATGCAGAATAATTGAGATCCTAATCTGTTGTTTTTTTATGCACGTGTTCACATTCCGTGATAATTATTGTGAAAAAATTATCTAAAGATAACTGGGTCTCTACAATTTAGATCAAAGGAAGCCAAAAAAACTGAATACATAACATTATTCGTAAGGTATTATCGCAGTTAAATAAGCACTTTATCTTTTATGATGGAACAATTAAAATCACTAAATTTAAAGATATCTAAATTATTAATAATTATTATCATTTATATATAAATGCTGTATATTTCGCATAAATTAATTTTTATAGTTTTAATTAGCTTTAAAATATTTTTTTGTGATATGTACTTCTAGGAACGCATTAAAAGGATGGATAATAAATAGTAATAAGAAATATTTTAACTTTTTTTAATACAAGGTTGAACCCCAAAATTTTGTTTGGTCAATCTGTGAGTGTCATTTTGTACAAAAAAAATAAGTAAAATGTTATTCAAAATATTTTTAAAAAATATGATAATTGCTAGTCATGGACGCTGTGTACACAATTTTGACCCAGTAATTGCGGGAATAACGTGAAGAAACATAAGTTAAAAAATTTTGTATTGTCAAGGAGTAACGATAATAGATTATATAAATTTAATATGATTTGTTCTTACTTCAATCATTTTTATCATTTTAACTGTCTTCTAGGTTTATAATTGTAATACAAACTAATAAGAGATGTATAAACTTCTATATAATTTAACTTCGCAATAATTAATATTATTTAAAATACATTTCTATAGAATTATATAACACTGCAGATGTATTTGTTACAGCTATTGTTTCGAAACATTTCAGATAATATATTTTTAAGCGTAATGATCAACCCCTGATTATTTTATAACTAACTAAGAAAAACAGTTATATCTATATATGGTAATACAAAAAATTTATCACGAGCATAAATTTAAGGTATTGAGTTATTGTTCAATATATCTACTACAAATTCGTAAGAATATAATAAGAATATAATAGCTGTAAAGATTAAAGCATATTATATATTACACCTATATATCTGCAGTGCATATATCGTGTCTTCAATATAAAAATAATGCAAGTACACAACTAAATACTTTTCCGTCATTTCCCCCCGCCTCCGGCGGGGTTGTTGATTTTTTTTATTATTCTCTCCATGGTTTTCCTTTTCTTCTCATACTGAGTATAAGCGCTTCACCCTGGGACTCGATAATTCTAATTTTCGTTTCACTAGATACTTATTTGCGACTCCAAGTATTAAAATTGATGTCCTAAAAAATACAGACATACAAAATCTTAAAAGGTTCTGAATAAGATGGAGCTGCCTTAAAGAATCTATTCTTTTAATAAAAATCTTTTCTTTGATTAATCTCAGGCAAGACTCGCAATTAATTCTTGTCAAAAGTTCGATTCTAAGTAGTTTTTAGAGAGATAATATCTCTCCTTATAGAGCATTTATTTCATAAATGGAACAAGAGTTCCTAATGTCAGTTCTAGTATTAATTGACCGTCGTAATATCTCAATTTCATTTGTTACTTGAAAGGATGAAGATATCTTCAACTGATAAATTCGACGTATTCGTAGCTGAAAGATTGATGAACTGTTTTACATTTTTTCCTTTTGTAACCTGGCACTTATTGTTTTATTGTGAAGAATTCCAAAAAGTGATTCTTTCTTTCTTCTTATATATACATATTTGCAATATTTTTTTTGTAAAAAATAAGATTAATTATTTAAAAATTCCAAAATTTGGTAACGTTTTGTTTATTTTCCTCCTGTTATTTAAGAATACCAGAAGGAAAATTTATTATATGTTTTCTCTAGAATAAAAATAACGACAAATTAACTATAAAAGACATTGTAATTGCAAATACGCAAGATAACTGATGTGTGTTCTGTAGGTTTAGAAGATTTTAGAAAATTACTTGTCATTCTATTTTCTGATATACTGTGAAATTTTGTTTGCTCCTAAGATTGAGTAATATTATCTTTTAAATTAATGTAACTATATAGCATTTTTATTGATATACAGGCTTAAACATTTAATATGAAACGCATTCTATTTGTTGAGATATACTTTATATCTCATATAAATCAAATTAAATATAAATCTTAAATTTAAACAAATTAAATACATAAACGCTATGTAACTAATGATCCAAACTTTAATAAACGTACAAAAATTAGAAAAAATCTCCAATTATAGTAATTATTTTAAGATAGCGATATACGTTGTTAACTATTATCTAAAATTTAAAGTGCTTTTAATTTTAGTACACGTCTACTATTTATATAAATTGAAATTTATATATTTGAATTAATTATCACAGTTACAATTAAAGTTATCAATATGTTTTAAATATGCACAGTTATTATAATACAACATACCATTTATAAATATTGTATATGTTTCAGCAGTTTTATAAAATACCAAATTAGGACCTGTGAATAAAGAATAAACTAAAGTTCTTTAAAAAAGACATTTATCAATTATAAGTTATTTAATGGATTTTAAATTGTATTTGAAACACAAACAGATGCTATAATACACTCTCCCAGAGTACACTGAATTATATGAAATTTTTAGATTATTAATGCAAAAAGAAATGAATATAAAATGCACTATGGATTGATGCTTTACAAAGACATTCAAAAGTAGATTTGATAGTACTTGATACAAAATATCTAATATTATCATACATTACATAATGATAGGAATGTTAAATTCCAATGCTCTGAAGTATAGGACTTAATGTCCCTAAATGTCATAGGATGTCGTCTATAATGTACATTAGGAAATAAAATTATCAATTTAACAATAGCTCATAATTTTAAAAACAATAAAAATAGTCTTCAAGTCATTTTGCTTTTATTAATGTTTCATTTTACTCTTATAAAATAGATGAGTTTAAAACGTCAACGTTCAAGTATTGGTCAAATATGAAAATTTTAGGGGCGCCATTATTGGGTCTTGCATGCGGGCGGCTTGCCATCTAGGATCGATCCTGCCAAACAACAACACCTTGAGCATGATCCTTGTTTTAAGCTGATCATATAAGAACAAAATCTAACATTTTTTAATTTTGAATACTATTCATATACATCATGGAATATTATTATAATCTCTATAATTGTTCAGTTATAAATTTAATTATAAAATGGTAAGTTAATGTTTTGAACCATAAATTTTCTACCATCCTTTCCCAACTATAATGGAGATATGTAATTAATCAAATTAAAGATAAGTTAGGAGATATCTCTGTGGTGCCGGCAGTTTGGTAATACATGCTTAGTAATGATATCTCAGAAGCTGGCGTAGTCAATGGGGTTAAGTAGCAAAGGCACCTGAACTGGAACTTTCAAAATTCCACACCGTGCCTACGAGGACTTTGAACAACGCATTTAACGTGGAATCAATTCTTCATGGGCGTGAACTTCAATTCTCTACAAGGTGAACGAATTTCACAAGTGAACCAATCTTCACAAGCAGAATTCAATTATCTCCACAGAATCATTAGGATCGCACTGTGATTGAATCCGCTAACTAGACAAAACGCATGCCATTTACGTCATGACTACTCATTAAATTCAGGCTTATGACGAATGAAATTGCATTTAAATTATAATCTATTTTTATATTTATCAAGAAATTGATAGATAAAACAAAGTCTAATAGCTAAAACAGCAAGAAAAGGCTAAAGATCATTATCCCTGTCAGCAGATTAAAAAGACTTTAAGTCAACAAGATATAAAACATCTAAAATTAAAAATAAACAATTACAAAATACTTGATTTTTGAAACGTATGGTTTAAATAATTATTTTTAAAAACCCTAGATGCGAAGTTTCTGAACTAATAAACCTGTTTCAAGTTAGTTACAAAAACATGTCTAATCAGCTGCTCAATGTTTATCTTAATAAACTTCTGCCAAGAAAACACTTGATGAGAAGAAAGTGAATTCAGAAAAACTAACGATTTTACTAAATCTCAAATTAAACAGAAAATAATATAATAGAGAAACCCCCATGATACAATAAGGGATGCTATATATGAATAGTAATCATTTGGACTAGGAGTAGACGGTTTATTTTTACGCTATTATAGAAGCATAAAATTATTTCTATAAAACAAATGTGACGGGAAAGTTCTCTTAAACCATTAACTAACTGTAATGGAAAATTAAATAAAATAATTAGTTTTCTTTTCAAAAATGTGAAAGTTCAGTAAAATTCGTATTATTGCTTAGGTTTGAATCTTCAAAGAAAAGTTTATATTTAATAATTTAAAACTCGGTTAGAGAATATTATTCCTAACTTTATCCTAAATTTCTAACAGTGAAAAACACTATTTGTTATTTCAAATGTTAGTACAGAATATTTTCACTATAAAATAAAATTGCCGTTTATCTGAGATTTTCATTAGCATATTACAATAAATATTTCACTTCAGAAGACTACATTTCTGTATATCAACGTTAAATATCATTATTTGGAACTTTTGTTATTTGTGGACTATAATTGAAATATACTGCTCTTTTAATTTTCTTTCCAAATTTATAATAGTCTTAATTCACTGTGGCTGCATAATGGAAATTTTAATATTTAAATAAATTCGGTGTTTTGATGTTCTGAAATTCATCGTCCTTTTCATATTTTCAGTTAAAATTTGAAAATATTATACACGTTAGTTTAGTTAATTTGTTAATTAATTTAATTTTCATGGATCTTATAGGTGAAATGAGTAAAGTTAAGTAGTCGCATTCTGAACACTTGTCTTAATTTAATCTTAGATTTAACAGATTTATCAGCTTGGGAAATTATACATTATCTCATTTGTTCCAGTTTCTGAATTAGAAGAAATGTGGAAATGTTAAGACGCATTCTAAGCACTCGCCTTGATTTAGTTTTAGATTTAATCTTCTTATCATCTTGAGAAATTACACATTATCTCAGTTGTTCCCCAATTCATTTATTTCCGAATGTTATTAAATACCTTATTCTGTTAAACATTTGTTGCATTGTTGAATCACACGGTTATTAATTTGCCCCTCTATATAGGATATTTTATACTTATTTATTGTAAGTTAAAAATAATATTTCAGAAAATTCGGTTTTACTAATCCATTAGTTATCTGATTCAATAATCTGTTACATGAGAGCTACTGGCATATCGAACGACAGCTGTCCAAATTTGGATATGTATAAATTTGTTGGGCAAGAACTGAGAATATTTTAACGAACAACTTCGAAAGGTTAGTTTCAATGCAAGATTGTTCCTAAGAAACACACACCTTTGAAAATAAAACTCTGAGGGTTTATTTAAATTGAACAGAAGCTGAGAAATGGTATTTTATTCTTTCTAATAACGAAAATTGATACCATATTATAATAAATTCCTTAGTAAATAAAATTACGTTAGAGAATGGTAACCGTATTTGTGATAAAAAGTATTAGGACAGCTTTAAATTTATTTATTTCTACATAGAATTAAATAAGTTCAATATTCCTTACCCAGTGGCTGGAATATTTCTTTGCCACACTGATCCTTGATCAAAAGTATTGCAGCTTTATTCAATTTATATTTAAACTTATATATGATTTTTTTTCTTTCTGTTGTTTTGTATCCTGATAATTTATGTAAATGGACAACGCATTCTGAATCTTGTAAAACTAGATCCACTTGAGATTATTGTTGATTGATCCATCCACAGTTTTGTAATTGAAAATTATCATATCGAATTTTGATAAAAATTTCGAGTATGAAAGTGATATCATCAACAATAACTCTAACTTAAATCAAGTCTTATAGGATTTGAAATGTAGATATTAAACATAAATATAACTCTCAAAACAGAACAACAGAAAGAAAAAAAAGTATTAGCATTATTAGACTAAGTATAAATTTAAATAAGCTGCCATACTTAAAATTATGTTCCTACGTTAAAAAAGATTCTATTCTATTTTATGGAAAAAACTCGAATCACACTTTTTTAAATGAAATAATGGAATGCATTGGAAACGAGGAGCTAATTATTCCTAGTTTTTATGAAGATAAATATTTAAGAAAATAATAATTGTTTTGATTTATATGGGTATATTATTAGATTGCATATGTATTTGTTAATTGTTCTAATAATCTGATTTTCTTTTTATCAATCATCGGCTAAGATTAACTACATTTATGTAATATTCAGTCCTTTACTATCTTTTATTAACATGTTTTCGAAATAAGGCTATTTCTTTTACCTATTAGGAACTCTATTGTGGCTCTATTATTTGTTTAGTCAGAATACTAAATAGATTCATCCCCTTCTCCTGAAAAAATGAAGATAAATTGATTCTCATAAAATGTTATTATTCAGTGTTTCAGTGTACATGCTAATCGATATTTGTTTCACTTGGTGGTGAATATAAGAAATGCATCTTTTTTCTGTTTTTCTCTGCATGCTACTTTTTGTTATTGTTTAACAAAAAATATGGCTTTTATTTTATTTCTGAGTAAGAAATATTATAATTTAAGTAAAGCTAATGGAAAAATAATTAATTTTGTGAGCTTATATTTTTGGGGTCCTTCATAACTATTTAAATGCCACTCAATTACTTGCTAAACAATTACTACCATTTCGAAGTATTTGCAGCTTATCATGTTTCAAAGATTTTACCATTTTCTGAATCTTTTCTCATTATCATCGTTAATTTATTATCGCTATCGCTATGTTTCTAAATCCATAGATTGAAAATTACAACGATGAAATACCATTTATAATTAACAGTGTTTTTAAAAATACACTGAAACTAAATTATAATGTCCAAAATTAAGGTCAAAAACATGTTTATCGTCATAATTTTAAAATTCCTCCTGTAAAACTAATATAATTTTTGTATTTTATATTTGCTGAATACAAGACAACTTTCAGTTTATTGAAATATATGGAAGTACATAGCTGGCAGAACTACTGGATTGCGACTGTTTAAGCATATTTGAATTTTGCTTTTAATTTTGAAAACATATCATAAAAGCAAACAAGTCAGTCTGTTTGCAGTGAGAATGACTTCTCACAATCGTTTGGATGATTCCTTGAGTTGGAGAGCCATTGGCAGGCTTGAAGCTGGCCAGTCTCAAACTGAGGTCGCTCGGTGGTTATGAGTGGCCGAAAATGGTCTCCCTGTTATGAAATCAACTCCAAACAAGTGGTACTGTTACCAGAAAGATTAGCCAATGTCGCCGTAGGGCATCGCATCTGCTCAAGATAGCTATTTGCCACTAAGCGCCCGACGACACAGGCGAACAACGGTTCCTCAGCTTACTCGTAACCTTGCTGCTGAGTCTGAAGCAAAAATTTCAAGACGATCAGTTCACGGCAGTCCTACAGAGACTTGCCTTTACGCCTGATCTCCAGTCTGGTGCGTTCCTTTGACTGCGTCCTGCAGGAAAGACCTGGATATTGTGGAACTGAAAACATCTGTCGAGGATTCCACTAAAATGGGGGTGTGTTTTTATCAGTGATGAGTCGAAATATACCAGACACAGTAATTCTCTGAGTTTTCACCTGAAAAGAAAATGGAGCTAGCTTTCATCCTTCCTACGTTACAAAAATCGACAGATTTGGTGGCAAAAGAAATTCTTGTGTGGGGCGGCATAACGTCGGACAGTCGTACACCAATGTACGTTTTCGATGCGCGTACTGTCAACTCAAAGCGCTATAGGGATGAGAATTCGGAAGCCTATGTGAGGTTTTTCAAGGTGCTATGGGTACGGACTACATTTTTATGAACGATAATGCACGGTCGCACTGAACTCACATTGTTGATGAATTCCGTGAAGGAGCAAATATTCGACGTATGGATTGACCCTCGAGGTCTCCGGATCACAATTCTATTGAATATGTTTCGGATGGTCCAGTAAAAGCCATTTTTCTCTGCCTAACTCTCTTCCCAGGTTACCCCGGAAATTCAAAGTCCCGCTTTTGGAAAAATGAGCTTTGTTGCCCCAAATACTTATTGACACCTTCATAAGCAGTATAGTAGGTCGTTATAAGGCCTGTTTAGCAGTTCAAATTTCCGAATTAAAATATTTTCCATGTTTTTATGATGCTATACTCTTTCTCACGTCATAATATATTTCTATGCCAAATTTCGTAGCAACGTAATGAATAGTTCATCAGTTTTTACAGAGTTTGTGTTTGTGACCTTAATTTTGGACATGAGTATACATTATACAGCGCATGATAGCATAAATTAGATACTAGCAATCGAATCGTGATTTTTGAAAACGGGAACGAATAAAAGATCCATAAAAATAAAATCCACAAAAGAAATATTAATTTCACGATAATGCATTTCATTTACTCATCTGATAAAATAATTTGTTAAGTAATTTTCGAAAAGTAAAATAACTGTACAAAGCTGTAAAATGAAACGTAAAAGGCGTATAGTATTTTAATCTAACAAAAAATAGGAGGGTATATCTATTTGCTTCTGAGGAATATAACTAATCACTTCTGAAATTGCCTTATTTCCTCGTTAACTCATTAATCAGTTTCAATGGAATTCCTTTTGGGATAGATTTCTTCTTTCTATTTTCCTTTTTTTTTGTGATCAATCTTTTTTTTTCTCGAGAAAATTTCAAGCGTGCCATTTATGTTTCAAATAAAAGCATTAAGTATGTTATTCCATTAGTTAAGTATTCTATTACGCTTATTTATTTGGAGATTTGTTCCAAAAGTATCTGTTTCTCCTTTAAAAATGTTTTTATGTTGGTTTTCATGTTTTTATACCAGTATTCAATAATCTGCAATTTAATCATAAGAAGTAACTAGTATTTATTAATATCACACTCTAATGCAATACTAAATCTATTCGTTCGTGACTTTGAACCAAGGTCAAGTCACGAGGGAACCACCTGACCTAGCATCCCTCAATCTAAAGTTCAACACCAAGCCAAAGGAAGAACTTTCAGCCCCGATAAATTCAATGTACATCAGCTTTTCTTCACGATGGATTTTCAGTTCCATGAGGATTCAAACCCGGAACTCGTAAACGCCAACCAATATTTCGTTACCTTAACCACTAGATTAAGGGTGACCAACCCGCGGCCCGAGGGCAGCATGTGGCCCACCTTGAATAATTTTGCGGCCGGTGAGATACATTACAACTTAACAAAATACGACCATTTTGTGCAATATTTTTGTTTTTAGTGTTTTTTAACAAATAAATACCATAACTATATTTTTTTCAAAAATGAAGTTTATCAAATATAAACTGCGCTCAAACTTAACGGATGAAAACGTGCAATATTAATTAAGATACGTAGATACACTCATTGAGTTCGACATGCAAAACCTGAATGAAAGAGTTGAGGAACAAATATCTCACTAATTAAATAAATTAAGCCTTATTTAATCGTTGCATTATTATTATTGTATCGTCTATGTTTGTAAAGATAAAAAAATAATGAAAACAATACTAATGTGTCAATTTGTTTTAAATTTTCACTCCGATAAATGTTTGTGTAATGGGTGGTCCGAACCTAATATAAAGATATACATTTTTAAATGCGCCCGAGGGATTATTATGTTTTTACGAAGTGACCTGCGTGGTCACATAGGAATAATCTGCTCTACAGATTTTTGAGTCTTAATTTTCATAATAGAGGGGGGGGGGTATGAATCACTGCGCTTCCAGTCCTTGATTATCTATTTGGAACCAAGGTTTTTATATCTTTGATCTGATAGAATTAAGATTCACCCATAGTTACTGGGCAATCCATAATATCCTCTTCGTCTTTCTCAAAAAGATTCAACATATTCCCTTGAAAGGTCGAGCTATATTTGTTTTTGTAAAGTTCTCAGTAACTTTTGACATGTGCTTGAAAAATTATTCATTGTGAATAATTTTCCGCATGTTATCATTACTAAAATCCGTATCATTCATGATCTTTTTGTAGGTTGCTCTTCGATCTAATAGGACAGCTGTAACACCATGGTTTGCGAATAATAGTGTTTCACTTTTTGTGAGAGACATGTTAGCTGCGTTAGCCTAGAGATTGTGGTGTTGGCTGCGTTAGCCTAGAGATCGTGGTGTTGGCTGCGTTAGCCTAGAGATCGTGGTGTTGGCTGCGTTAGCCTAGAGATTGTGGCGTTGGCTGCGTTAGCCTAGAGATCATGGTGTTGGCTGCGTTAGCCTATAGATCGTGGTTAATAGGCGTAGTTAAGTTGTGGGTTTGGTTCTTGATGCATTACTAAAATACCGCCATGTAGAAGGACTGATACAAATTAAATCTGTTATGGTTTAAAGTCTTCACGATAGCGTGATGTAAAAGTTAAGGAGTCGGTACCCTCTCAGAATTCGTCATCGTTACTTCACCGTTGCTCAAATTTACGAGATCCATCGCCAATGGCTCTCATGTTGCTTTATAGTGCGACGTAATAAGCAATCACTCGTGTCAAATAGGAGAAGTAGCGAATTTCTAATCTTATAAGTCTGAGCTTTGTACCCAGAAAGATACCCATTTCGGTAATCTAGTTACACACACAGTAAAGTATTAATTAAGGTTACTAGAAATTAGCGTAATGCTCAATAAGATTTACTCGGCTTCAGGCGGCAACGCGTTCGGGCCGGCGACTCTCACTTAGTTTTGAGTTGAAAACTTTTTAAGCGCATGTTTTTTTTCCAAGTAAAAATATCATGCACACCTTTTGCTTGAAGATTTATTTTCTTTATTTAAATATTATTGTCATGCAGCCCACTTCCCCTCAACTCCAGTGATTGAACGTGAGAAGAGGAGTGCAAGCAAAAATAACTTGGAGAAAAGATTATTCTTACGTAGAAGATCGAATATAAGAAGAAACGAAACATGGAATCTATTTTTGATTCGGTAGAAAGAACAATTAAGCACAAAAATGGGCCAAAAGAATTAAAATCCGAAATTTTATTGAAGTTAGTTGGCGAGAAAGTTGCCAATATGTTGGATTTGTATTAGTTATGACAACTAAGAGATTAGGAGAAAATAAAAGCATTAATTGGGAAATAGTACGTACCCTCTCCTTTTGCTTACTTAGAGAATGTTAAGAAGAGTAAACGATTATGTGCTTAAGTTTTGCCTAGCCTTACATAGTATACGGCATGATATAAGTTATATAAACGGTACTATGTGTTATCGCAATGGCGACATTATTTGAAATGAAGCACATGGTTGCCAATTCAATGCGTACGACACATAGGAAATTAGAGTTGCCAACTTGGCGAGTTATCTTGAACGTTGGCATTGTTGCGATAGTAGATTACCATATAAAGATATATATTATATAAATATAATGTACATAAGTTATTTACATATAAATAATAATATTTTAAACAATTAGACTAATTGTCATCGTATATACCCATATATGGATTTTTAGAATGCATAATTCTTTAAACATTGACCTTTACAGAAAATGGTTGAAATAAACAAGTCCACTGATGAATGAGCACAAAAAAGAGAACTACTTAACACCCGCATGCGGAAATGTCGTAAAAGAAAATGTAGTACATCCAAACAATTGGATCCTCTTGCCCAAAATAAATCAGAAGTTTTCCCTTCTATGGTGTGGTCATAAGCACACACATAGTTTTTTATTTTACAAATGGGTAAGTGTGACTCGTTGTTGTCGTCTGATGATTATTAAATTATCAGGGATCATTTTGCTTCTCAAATTTCTGATTAACGTAAAAGGAATAATTGGGATATTCTTTTCAATACGAAACGTTGCACATGATTACTATCAGATAATTTAATGAACGAATCTAAATTTAGAATATCGTTGGTATTTTTTATCCAATTTATTTATTGGCGATACTTCAGAGTCGATATGAAACACAAGAAAACATTGCTAAAACAGGAAACCTCGACAGCGAAACTTAGGATGTACAAAAGCATTTCTCTTTTCAATGCAAAAGCTCTCAGCTTGCATAAACCAAAGAACATTCTAGAAGGCTCTAAAATGACATGATTTTAATATTTGTAAGACAATGGCTCGAAAATGGTGGATGATGTAATATTGAGTCTGCTCACTACAAATGTTTGACAACATGGCGCATTTGAATACTAAGGTCGCAATTAATATAGTATCCTCCTTAAGTGTTATTAAAAAGAATTAGGGATAATAAGTTTTAACACCAAAGAAAAGACTAACAGTTTATTATTTTTATTACTTTTTTAAAAAACAATTTGTAAAATTTAGAAGTAATTAAAATGTATCTTCGTTTGAGATGAAAAGCTGTTTCGTCTGTGCAACAGAGTTTAAAAATCTTTCTAATTAATTAGATTGTGAGTCTCATCATTAGTGATAAGCTGAGGTGCGAAGTTCGCTTTTATTTGTATTACGTCATTTTGTACGATTTTATAATGTTCTAGTGATTCTATTTTTCGGGTAACGCAACAATTTAATGACATTTACAACTTGTGTTTTATTTTTTCTAGTTCCTTTGAGTTGTCTTCCTTTTCCTTTCATTCAGAAGATTTTTTTTTCATACCTCTTATGCTGAAACTAGTAAATGCACAGTACAACGTAAAAATTATTATTTATTTCATTATTAGTTTATTATTATTATTTGACTGAGCACGATTTCTGGATGTTTGTTTTTCAGTTACCCGAATCATTTTAACCAAAAAAAAGGCTACAGTTTTACTTGTGTTTTCATCATATACTTGCAATTGCCCTTCACTCTTTCTTTGCATCATCTAAAATTATATTGTTTCGATTAAAGACTTTTTATCAACATCTAGGAATATATTCTTAACATCTAAATAATTTTAAATTTCAATTTATATTTGTATATATATATTACCTCAGCTATTTCCACATGCAATTATACAATTCTTTAGATTTGGCTTGCATTTCATTTCTGTAAATAATCATGTACGCATTCCATTTAACATTTAGCTAAAATTGGATTGTCAAGTGGCTTTATAAGAGTGTGTGCGATTCATATATTTGCTCTGGATTTTTTTATTTATTATTATTTTTGCTATGATACTTAAACTTCTGATATTTTATTTGACAATCAAATGCCTATTGTAAATTATATTTTTGCGCAATTTTTAAAACAAAGTTCCTTTTCTTTTAAAATTTGTATGGTTTTTAATTTTAATTATAAAAGGGGATTTATCAATATTTGGATAGCAATGACGTTTTGTCATTTTCTCTGAAGAAACACCGCTCTAAAGTATACATTTTTAAGAGAGCATGTATATTAAGAAAAATGATCTGAAATAATGTTATAGATTTCTTATATTTGTGTATGTTTCACCAATAATTATGTAACTACTGTAGAGCAAAGATATAAAAATTATTCTTTTTCCATGTAAGTAAAGTAGTAAACTATAACTGTACCGCAAGTCTTTTTATCTAAATAATTCTTAATATTTGTTGAATAGTAGATTATATTCAGATATATAAATTCGTGATATAAACTTTTATTTATTTATGTTTTGGTCTATTACTAAAGACTATTCTACGCATTTTTAAGTTTTATTATGATGTCACAAGCTTCAATATATTTAGCTGGATATGTAGTTAAGCAAATTTTATAAAATCGCAAACGGGGAACTGGACATTTTTGATAAGAGATCAAATAAAATATACAGCTGTTAACAACACATGTGTACTTTTACAAAATTATCATCACTTTCTGGAATTTGAAGTGCAAATTTTTCTACACGGAACCTTTAATATTTACTAATTAAGGTCTTAATTAAGAGTTTTTTTGTTTTGAAGTTCCAGAATCAACTTACCAAAAGCTTTTTTTAGCCTTGTTTACTATTTTGCTGAGAATTACTTGAAGCTCAAATGTTTTTATCAAGTAATCTACTGGATCTTCCATTTCAGTAAGCCCTTTAATTATTAATTTGCTTTTCATTACACTCCGATGCCCTGATTTTTCTAACTCATGGGGCTGTAATTAATTGTTTTCACTTTTAGAACTTTTTTCAGCAAAAAGTGATCCGTAGTTTCTTACCTGATTTATGAACCAGTTTCGTTATAAAAATATTCTCGGAAGGGAAGGAATTTATTAGGTTTTTTTGGGGCAAGGAATTATTTTCCCTTTTTATAGTAAAACACAATCACTGATTATTTTTTTTAAACTAAATACCTTATATGCACCTTTTCAGCGGTTTTTAAAAATATAAAGAGTTTTTATTTTTTACACATTTTTTCCTTCTAATATCTTTAATCTCTACACATAACTGAATCAAATTTTTCGCAATTATTTTTTCCTATAGTTTGCACATTTATTTCTATTTATAAAGAAATAATAACGAAAATAGTGTTTTGTTTGTATTCACTTGACATAATTTAAATTAATAATTTTAAAAACCGAAATGGTAACTAATATTTTATATAAGAAAAGCATATATATAAGCTCAATAAACCTATATTCTTCTAAAGACACACGCAGTTATTCAAAGAATTTACGAAAATTTACCTATATAAATATACTTAAAAACCCGCAATAACAGGGAAAATATTTGATAATATTCGAATGTATTATGATTTTTAAAAAATAAAATTAACTAATATTTGGACGCATCTATAATTATTGGAGCAGTTTTGCCACCATAAACCTCCCCACTCGTTTGCATATATAACTATTTTTTAAAATTGGTTGTTTTCTTTCTCAAAACTATCACCCGAGATAAAAAGTTTTCTAATATCTGAATTGTTCTTTTATTACTATTGCATATCTGCAACTTCACATCCCTTATAAAAACTCTCTTTAAATAACTTTTATCTAATATAACCGTTCTGCGCAAAAAAACTTCAAGTAGTTCTCCTTTTTGATGTAATAAGTGGTAAAAAATGTATGAATAAAATTATTCTTTTTTTCATCTTTTAAGAAAAACGATGAAGAGTATGAATAGTTGGCGTTGAATATACCGCAGTAACTTAAAATATTATAAATTGTAATTTTTTGTCTAAAAATTTTTCATGATCTAGTAGATAACTAGATCCACTAGGTATTTGCTACTTATATTGGTTCTGCAGTAATTTTTGTTGAGAAATTTGCAGGAAATTTTGTTTCGCATAGATTCATTAATTTCGTAATTTTCACATAGGTTTTATATTGAGTTAATTAAAACTTATTAAATTCGTTTCAAAATTCTCAGCATTTATATTTATCGTCTCTATAATTACTTTTCATTTCAGCGTATTCAATTCAGAGTTAGTACTGTCTCAATTGCTGTAAAAAGTAAGTTCATTACTGATTACTGATTTTACTAAAATTTCATGGTGTTTTTTCAAAAGGAAACACGAAAGGTTACTTGCAATAAATGAAATTCTGCTCAGACTGCAAAGCCATAAATTTATTAATTATAAATTAATAATTGTTTTATTATATAAAACTTTAGTGCATACGTATTTCCGCAACCGTATTGGTGACATTATATGAAACGAAGCCCATGGTTGCCAATTCAGAGTGACACATACAAAATCGGGGTTGCCAATTTGGCGAGTTATCTTTGAACGTTGGCATTGCTGCAATAATACGTAAGTGCCAAAACCTTTTAATAAAAAAACGTTTATATTCGTCAATAATTATTTTGCGAATGTATTATTTTTTCTTATGGAACAATATTAAATTAATACACATTCAGCCTCCTACACATAAAAAATCTATGAACTGTTTACTATCATTTTGGTTACAGAAATGAAATACAAGAAAAAAATTACGAACAAAGCTTCATTAAAAACTGGAGTTTTTCATTATAGCTGAGAAAAAAAATGTGTTTATTTCAATGCTACTAGTTTTATAAAGAAATGTAAGCAAAAATTAAATGTCCCTTAAAGCTTTTTAACTCCTGTTACTGTAATATAAAAGACATTAAGATGCCTTTTTCATTTGCTTTGATGTCGATTATTCACTATTGTGCTTAACAACTATTCATTAAGAACATAGTTTCCTTTGTCACATGTTCGTTTTATTTTAGTTTCATGGCCTTAGGCACTTCTTTTGCTACCACTTCTTTTTCTTTCTTCTTGGTTTGAGTGTCGTTCCCAGTGTATTCAAAAGATCAATTACTGAAAGAATGTTGTGACTTTTGTTCCTAAAATATTCTAGAGAAACTGCAAGAATAAAAATAAATGAAACTAATTTTTGTGATCTAAGAAATGTTTCTTTGGGTCACATTTTTCTTTTTATAATTTCTCGGGTGTGCTGGAATAGTCAAATATGATACATAGCTTAATCGTGGAAATTCCATATTTCCTTATTCACCATACATTCAAAAGTATATATTCCATCGTCTTTTTTAATAGCATTTTTATTTAATTTCCCCCAAATTGAAACAAATGCTTTCCATACATTTTTACCAAATACATTAAGTAATTTATGATAATCGCAGAATGCATATTTATCAAGAGTTACTGTGAAAGATTTTTGATATTAAAGTTACTGCTTATTAATATTATTACGTTGATCGGGTTCGAAGATTTTATGCAAATCAATCTCAAAGAACGAGACAGTTCTTCAGGAGAGATGAGAATTTATTGTCGGACAACAATCCTTGAAACACAGGAATCAACAGCAATATTCGCAGAATAAATCTCAGAACGTCTTCACACCTTCAACAGCACTCAGACACAACTCTCAGAAGTATTACAAGAATGGAAAAGATTATTTTCAAGCATCACTCGTCCTACTCAATAGCAGAGCTAATCTCTAGTCGACTCTTCACGGTCAAGGAAAGGCTACTAATCGCTAATCAAAACAACACTAACTCAGTTTCAGCGATCGTCTCCCTTTTTTGGAGGCCTTTCGTATTTTTCGAGAAGGATCCGCTAGCTTCATAGATCATGAAATTAGTGGATTTCTCAGGTAATTTCCAGAAGAATCCTTAAGGTCCCGAACTCACCAAAAATGGTCGCCAAAAGGGTCACCTAAAATTATGACAACTTGGTTCTATCGCCAAGATTTCGTCAAGTTTCCATTGAATCGCCGTTATAATGTAAGGAAAGGCGTTGCTTGCAGATATCACAATTTTTAACATAAAATAAGTACAACATTGAGTAATATAAACGTATTACACAACCAAATATAATTTACACCATTTTACACAAAATTCGTAAAACTATATTATCTTTCCTAATCTCTCATAAAGTATTATTTCTTGAGATTACTTCTATCAAATTCAATAAATCTTTTACAGAACAAAATCAAATTTAATAAAATATTTTACAGAATCTTATTATATTTTATTATAAGAAATATACACTCATGTCCCTAAATTAAGGATAATTCAGAATCACACAGAAATTGAACTCTAAAATAAAAATTTCACCTGTAGAATTATCACACACATCTTGAAGAAGAATATGCAAATTACAGGAAACCACCAGATGGCGCGGATAGTACGTCACAATGACGAAAGTGTAAGAGAGGGGTATATAAGGAATGGTGGCAAAGAAGTAAAATTGTTCACAAGCGCTTTAAAAGCCTTTCAGTGCAATAACCGCATAGTTATGGCACAAAGGAAGCATTTGGATAATTTTTTACGTCGTAAAATTATCGGACGACTGGAATGGGGACGTACCCAGCTGGAAGTATCCGAGGAACTTGGAATCACCCAGAGTGTCATCTCCAGGCTTTGGCAACGATTCCAAGATGATGGTAATGTGAGTAGATGTTACAGCACAGGTCACCCCCGAGTTACAACGCCGAATGAGGACCGGTATTTGGCAGTTACTGCCAAAAGAAACAGACGGAGCACAGCATCAGATCTTTCTCGTCAGCTCTCTTCAGCTACCGGTACGATAGTTTCAAGACAGACCGTGTATAGATGCTTAGGGCACATTGGTCTATATGGTCGTAGGCCTGTCAGATGTTTTCCCCTTACCGCAACTCACTGTCTCCTGCGATTAACTTGGAGTAGAGAGCATGCATTATGGACACCGCAACAGTGTCTTGTGTGATGTTTTCCGACGAGTCCAGGTTTAGTTTGAAGTCTGATTCTCGCCGGACATTCATACGGAGAGCGCCAGGTACCCGTTACCACCATGAGAACACCATTGAACGACAGCGTTACGGTGGTGCAAGATGGCTCGTTTGGGGAGGAATTATTCTTGGTTCCAGAACTGACTTGCATGTTCAGAGTTTAAGATGACAGGCCACATCTATCGGACGTCTTTCTGGAACAACTTGTACGTTTGTTTCGGGGCGCCATGGGTGCTGAATTTCTGTTTATGGATGACAACGCCCGTCCTCACCGTGCAAACATTGTAGACGAATGCCTTCAATCGGAGGATATCACCCGTATGGATTGGCCAGCATACTCAGCGGACTTGAATCCAATAGAGCATGTGTGAAATATGCTTGGCCGACGAATTGCAGCCCGTCAACCCCCTCCCACCTGTCTACCGGAACTTCGGAGGGCATTGCTTGATGAGTGGTGTAATATTCCCCAAGATCAGATTGATAATTTGATACTCAGCATGCGTAGGCGTTGTAAGGCCGGTATTGCATCGTCCGGGAGACAAACTCCGTATTAACCATCATACTAACCATGTTATACTGTTTTTTGCAAATAGGTTCTTTCTTTAAATTTGCTCCAGGGAGTAAAAATCGCAATTTTTATTAATTATGTCAAACATATAGCATCTTTTTTGCTCTTTACCTTTTGTTTAATAAATAGACTTTACAAATTAGTCAATTTTTTTTTTTTTTTTGCTTCTGTCTCTTTCTTTGCCTGAACTTCATTATCCTTAATTTATGGACATGAGTGTATTTGATGTATATCAATGAAATTTTGTAGTTCAGCAGAAGATCTGTGTTTTTTCCTTCCAAAGTATAGATTTTAATTCGATTATGTAAACTCAATACATATTTTCCCCAGAAAAGCTTTTTTAAATAATTTTATTAATTCAAAAAATAAAAACAAAATCTAGTAAAAAATTACATTTTCTAAGATATAACCAACTCTATACATAATATGCCCATTAAAGTGCCTTGCTACCGTCTTAACTTCATAGAGACTGTTACTGTATTCATAAAAGTGGTGAATGGGTATAATAAAGTAGCCATCCACTCCTGATTAAAACCACCTACGGTGCCACCTGGTGGTAAACTACGGAGTTATTATTCCTATCTCAAAAACGGAAGGAGATTGGGTTAAAAAGGGATTTACAAAATTGTAGAGCAGGGGTCGGCAATCTATGGCACACGTGTCAGATGTGGCACGCGGAGCAATTTCCAGTGGCACGCCACCACTCTACAAAATTATAAGATATATACTATATATAAAGCTAAATCGTTCTGTCTCTCCTTTCATCCCCTCGTACATTTTTATATAAAGGTTATTTTTCATTTTCGATTTTTTGCCATAAAACGATTCTGCTGAATCAGCTTGCTTGTAGTTTGTATGCTTTATGTAAAAGAAAACATCTGTTTAAATGTGACTTACTATTAGCATTAAATATTCAACACAAATAAAAATTATTGAGTAATACTTGCAAAATTGAGAATCATTCATCACAGCTCTGTAAATAAAAAAGTAAGTAGTTTGTCTTTTACCCACAAAAAGTTTGGGCATCGACGGAAAAAGAAAAAACAAATGTCTTAGGTATAAATCAAAATTCTGCTTAACAGACGTTTTCCATCCGAAATATATTAAACAAAAATAGTTATTCCATCAACATATTTAACTTGGATTGGAAATAAATTCGGTGAAAAGAAAATACACAATGATGTGGGTTAATTAGGAAAGGGAATCAGACTTCATAACAAAGGTCCTTTTTAACTAAATATTAAGAGAAAATGTAATTTTTTGAGTGTTGTGCCAAAGCAGTCATAATTTTTTTTTGGTTTACTTTTGGAGAGAATTAAGCTAATAGAAATAGATATTAGAACACATTTTTTATGTTTTCTATTAGTCACGCCGATATACGAATACCGAGTATGAATTCAGTCGAAAGTTAAATTTAGTTTGATGCACGACGTGATTTTTTGGTCACTTTTAACTTTGTCACGTTGTGTTAGTTTTATTGTGAAAATTTGTATATTGTTTGTTTCATCATTGTGCCAGTTAATAGTTACATAGTGAATCAAATGGCGACTAAACAAAGAAAGCTTGATATTCGCGATTTTCAAGATTCTTGGACTAACGAATTTGGATTCATACAACAAAAAGATCGCGCTGTATGTGTGCTATGTCGCGAAAGTGTCATATGTCGTACGTCAAGTGTACAAAGACATTTTCAAACTAACACCAGACCACATTTAAGAGTTCTGATGAGAAATGTGAAGTTTTTTAGAAAGAGCAATTTCTGGATATAAAAAGGAAATTACATTTTTGTGTCAAACAATTGGAGTCCAACCAAAAGCGACAGAATGTAGTTTCATCATTGGTCATTGTTTAGCAGCCGAAGGAAAACCTTTTACAGATGGCGAACATATAAAGGACACATTTTCAAAAAGTGCTGAAATATTGTTCAGTAATTTACTTAACTTGAAAACAATATTATCACGAATTCAAGAAATACCTGCTTCTGCGCGAACTGTTGAAAGAAGAATAACATAAATGGCACAAAATGTAACTGCGAAACAAAATTCAGGTTTACAAGAAATTGTTGCATTTAGCATTGCTCTTGATGAAAGTAAAGAAGTGAATGATGTTGCACGCCTTGCAGTAATTGCACGATATTGTGATAAAAATCGAATTTATGAAGAATTATGCGATATGATTCCTCTGTCTGGTACAACTAAAGGGCAGGATATTCTTTTTTCATTTATAAATCATTTTGAAAGAAAACATATTAATATAAATAAAATATTTTGTGTAACTACTGATGGTGCTCCTGCAATGGTTGGCAAAGAAAAAGGTTTTGTCAAACTTCTTGAAAATCATATTGGACATAAAATATTGAACTTCCATTGCATAATACATCAGGAAAGTTTAGTTGCCAAAATTTCGTCTCAGTGCTTAATTTCTGTAATGAATACTGTTGTTAAAATAGTTAATTTTATAGTGTCTCGATCTTCATTAGTACACAGACAATTTAAATCTCTTTTAGAAGAAATGGAAAGTGAATATGGAGATCTTCCCTTGTACAGTCATATCCGTTGGCTTAGTCGTGGTAAAATGTATTGAATAAGTTTGTGTCATGCATGGAGCACATTAAAATTTTTCTTAATGATAAGGGACAACATTTTCCCGAATTAGACGACAAGGAATGGTTATGTAAATTGATGTTTCTGACAGATATAACTAAACATCTCAATGAACTAAACTTAGGATTGCAAGGGAAAAGTCAAACAGTACTTGAACTTTTTGAATATTGGAAGCGCTTTGCTACAAAATTAAATATATTTTCCCGTGATATTAATACTAGTACCTACAAATACTTCCCAAATGTTAAAGCGCTTGCAAATACATCAACCGTAGACAAATATGAACTTCAAATTTACGTTGAAGCACTTAAGGAGGAGTTTTCTAAAAGATGCAAAGACTTTGAAGCTTGTATGCCCATATTTTCTTTTCTAATCAAACCTGATTTAATAGACCCATTAATAATCCCATTCAATTTGTCAATTTTTGAGTGGATGGAAACTGATAATTTTGAAATGGTACTTATTGAATTAATATCTTCAGAATTATGGAAAACAAAATTTACGGAGTTACGGAAAAATTTGGAAGATAACTCTAGCAATAAATGGACAGCTATTTTAAATTGCTGGATGTCATTGCCAGAAAGATTTAATTGTTTGAAAAAAATAGCTTGTGCCCCGCTTTCCGCTTTTGGTTCCACATATCTATGTGAACAAATTTTTTCTCATATGAAATATATTTTGACTCCACAAAGAAATTGTTTAACTGCTGAACATTCTGAATACTGTGTCAAATTGAAAGTAACGAATTATACCCCTGATATTGCGACATTAAGTAGAGCTCTGCAGGAACAAGGTTCGCATTAAAATTTTAATTTTTTTATTTAACTTTGTTGCATGAATACTTCTACTTTACGTTGTTTATTTCTAGTTTCATAAATATTTTTAAGAATGCATAATATATATACAATTTTAATTTTTGATTTATATTGAAGAACAGTCATATTTTAAGTTTTCCTTAAAAATTCTAAATATATATATATATGTGCACAGTTTTAATATTTGTATTTATATTGAAGTAATAGTTGTATTTTATGTTTATTTTTATGTCAATAAATATCGTTAAATCATGCATAATTAGCATATAAGTAAATTTGTATTTTTGCCTCTATTTTTCCTATTTCTGCATGTATTGTCGTGGGAATCAAATTGTTTCAAATTTTTGCTATTGCTTGGCACGCTGAATGATGTTGCTAGGTTTGTTTGGCACGCCACAGCTGAAAGGTTGCCGACCCCTGTTGTAGAGCATCATCGATTTTATACGAAGAGACACTTTGTGGACATAAATACAAAGAATAGAATAGTTAAACCACGCATTCATTTTTTCGTGATTTACTACACTATGACATGAGAAAAACGACATGAGAAAGATAAAAACAACTAGTTATATAACAATACATTTTATTTGGGATGTTCAAACTTCTCACCGACAGCTACAAAGCACATTTGGATCCTCATTTGAATGTCACGTTGCACACATCGGTGCACAGAGCGTGACACGTTGGCACAAGCGTTCGCAAACCGTTTTTTGAGGTTCTAAAATGTTTGCGGAGGTGTCGCATACACTTGCTGCTTCAGGTATCCGCACAGGAAGAAGTCCAGTTTAGTCAGATCAGGCGAACGTGAAGACCAATATTCGAAAACATCATGCCCAATTTTTTGGATAACATTACGGCGTGCCAGCTCACAAGAGATCTCTTGTGAACAAGAACCTCGTCAAGGAGTTCAGGAACCAAATAATTGGGTATGAGGGTGTGAAAGATTGGTTCCCACATTCGCCTGATCTGACCCCTCTAGACTTCTTCCTGTGGGTATACTGAAGCAGCAGGTGTATGCAACCGAACCACTAACATTGCAGGACTTTAAAGGACTATTTACGAACCTTTGTGCCTACGTTACACACTCTATGCTCCAACGTGTGCAGCGTGACATTCAAACGAGGATCCAAATGTACATTGCAGCTGATGGTGAGAAGTTTGAACATTTCAAACAAGAGTGTATTGTTAGAACTGATTTTTTTCCATAGGTCGTTTTTCGCATGTCACAGTGTAGGAAATCACGAAAAAATAAATGCGTGTTTTAAACTTTTATTCTTTCAATTAATGTCCCCAAGGTGTCCTTTCGTACTAAATAAATGATGCTCTACAACTTTGTAAACTACCTTTTTTTTCTTATCACGTTCCGTTTTCGAGATAGGAATACAAACTCGGCAATTTACCACCAGGTGGCACCGTAGGTGACTTTATTTAGTAGCACATGGTTACTATACTTAGACACCACTTTTATGAATATAGCAGCAGCCATTCCGAAGTTAAAACTGTGGCAAGTGACTTTAGTAGGCATACTGTATGCAAAGTAATGAAAAGTCTAGTATAAAAATGTTATTTCAATGGAAAATTATTGCAATATTTAACAAAACATCAAATAATAAGTCAGCGTTTCATATCTTTAATAAATATCATAACTAATTCTAATGAAGTGTTTATATATTTTTAAAAATATACTAAAACATTATATTTAAAATATACCTGTAATCCCAGTGTGTTGTAGTGTGGAGATCCTTTGGATGAAACATTACTTTTTTATTTTAATGAATTCAATTTTTATAGTATTTAAAATTATAAGGATTGAAATAAAGCTATTCGTAAGTATTCATAATGAAATCGATATTTGCACCAAAAATTAAGTTTTAAACCCAAGATTCAACTGTTCTTTTTAAAAATATATTTCCAACATTCACACTTTTCTCTCTCTCATATATATATATAAACTGTAATATTATTTTTTTCATCAACTTAAATAACCCTGAATTCAAAGAGAAAGAAAATCATTTTCTTTGTATTTTTAACACATTTTAAATCTACCAAATTCTAACTACACACTGAAAGAAAATACTGTGATATGAGAATTCTTTTGGAGCAATTTTTTAAGCAACGTTCCACCCTGTAAGGTTTTGGTAAAGATAGATACTGAAGTTCTGTCACGTACAGAAGGCACTGCTTTTGAAAAAAGAGTACGTGAAAGTAGAATTATATTCTTCAAAAACAAACACCTGCTACCACAATTTTGAACTTCACTGGGATCAACTTTTATTCTTTCGCTCTTTCTGTTACGACTGTAAGAATTGCTTCGGGTCAGGTACTTTTCAACTATTTTCTGATGAAAACACGAAAATTCTCAAGTTACAAAATGATTGAAATAAAGGAAAATTTCTTTTACTTTCTATTTAAGGTTTGAAACATTTCTCGCATAAGCGAAAATTAGATAATATGTGTAGATTGTTTCGCTCTAAAATCGTTTGATTGTTAATATTCAAGAAATAACAAAATAGTTACCTTATATTAATAAGTATAGATTTTTTTCAAAATTAAATATTTTAGTCGTATATTAATTTAATAAAAAGAATACTTAATTTTAATTTCGGTTAACAAATGTTTGGTGAATTCTATTTTCTTATAAAGTATTTATATTATTTTTAGAATGATTGTAAATGTAACTTTTGACCAAAAAAAAGAGCTTATAACAGAGAATATAATTAATATTCTATTCTTTTTTTTCAAAAAATATGAATTTAACTATAAAATATTCTGATAAAATTATTTGTTTAATCTTTAATAAAATCATTAAAGAGAACCTGCTATTGTGTAATATTACCTGATATTAACGTATGCATTTAAATAATTTATATGTAAATTTCTTGTATTTATTAAATGCATTATAATATGTGGACGAAATAATCAACTAACTTGTAGTTATACTCGTAGTATCACTCTTAGTTAAAAAAATAAATTATTTAGTACAATTTCTGCCTATTCATTAAAGTATTCACTCCTTAACGGAAAAAAATGAAGTTAAAAAAATCACTTGTTAATTGCTAAAATCTTGATTTGTGTCTAACAAAATTCCTGCACAGAATAAAAGTAACACACAAAAGCTTTTAAGTTCATAGAAAAAAATAATACTATTGGAAATTGAATTATTTAACTAATAAGGATAATGTAAAAGTTTAATTCAGTGCATAGAGAGTTCAGAAAAAGAGGGGTTCGCTGTCAGCATAAAGAAAGGGCCTAAAATGAACTGAGAAACTACATTCCTGATCTTTTCAATTGCACATTCAATGTTTTATTAATAGTTGTATATGAATAAATTTTGATCATTAATGGGTCACAGAAAGAAACTTAAAATTTTCTATTATTACTTTTAAAAAGGCGCTTAAACTGCTATTTTATTGTAAAAAATACTTTTTCCTTTTAGTTTCCTGTATATTGCTTTCCATATTTTATATTTTGTTGTGTTCATGTTATATTTAATCTTGCAAGCGCAAAATTAGTTGCATGTAAATTTGTTTTATATTCAGCCCGCTTCTAATTCTAATACAATTTTTCCTTTGTTTTGAAAAAAAAACACTTGTAAATCATTGTCTTTCCATAGCAATTTAATAATAAGGTAAATACAGTATCGTATTTACCTTATTATTAAATTGAAGTTAAATTGAATTACTATTGAAGTATAATAACAAATCAATAAAACAGAAATGTTATTCATTATTTAAGATACATAATTACAGAGGAATAAATTCAAACATGTTACTTTTCAAATGTTTTAAATGAAAGTGATACAGGAAATATTCATTATTTGAGGCAAATACTGATAATTTTAATCAGTCTTTTTTTGTATAGATTTTTATAAGACCTATGTTCCTTTTGAGATATAGGAATATCAAACCTTTGAAAGTGATGAAGGATTTCATTTTAACTTATAGCAAAAATTAAAAGCAGATAAAAAATTTATTTTTATATGATTAATGTAAAAGTTTCAAGCACTTATAAAAATATAATGTATATTTGTATGCATATATATATTGAATTACTTGAATTTACTTAACAATTACTTGAATTTTAAATAATTCAAGTAATTGTACTACATTTCTAAACTTTAATAAATTTAGAGATTTCATAGAAAGTAATTGGTATGTTATTGAAGTCTTATTTAAAGTAGTTACACATTTCAACAGCATTGATATTTACGATGGAAAACCTATTTTAATTTAATTCTCCTTTAAAAAGTGTTACTAATTTTTTTAGAAACAAGCTATTATTTTCCAGCTTAGGAAAAGAGAACCTTTAATAAAAGAAAATGAATTTTTTAAGAATATGTAATTGAAATTTGATGAATTTGAAAACGTTAATACGAGTATAAATGATAAATTCAAAATACAAATTTTTATATTTTCCTTATTTCAAAATCAAAGTCTTATTACTATATAGTGCTACAAAATTTATTAAATAAGTGAAGAAAATGCATTAAAACTACGTTCTCTGAATTTGAGTTATAAATCATGGTTTTATCAGCGAAAACTCTGGACTGATAAAAAGTAAAAATCCACGAAGATCATTTTCATTAAATTTATGGTGGACATTTAAAGAGATATATTCTTGATGATTCTTTATTTTAAATGAAAACGATGACGCACTTGATGTAAGACTTAAGCATATTCATAAAACGACTTTAAGTGCCATCAGCATTTCCATCGAACAGTTCTAGAATTGCGATAAAATGCTTTTCGAATCAATATTCTGCATTAAAATCAGAATGTTGATTTATATTTTTATCGTTTGATGAATTTTGTTCAAGCGAATAATCTTTATCGTTTTTTTTTAATGTGCATTTAATGGGAATGGCAATAATTTATTATTTTTATTTTAAATATTTAATGAAATGAGATAAGAAAAAATATTTGTACTCAACTTTGGAAGCAACGTAAATATTATTATTTTTTTAAAAAATACTTTAAGTTTTAAAGATATTTGATAAGACACATTTATTTATTATGAAATACCCTAAAATTTTACTAAAAGTAGCTTTGAAATTATTATTTTACTCTTTTCATTTTGAGAAAACACAAAAATACTTTAACACACAGAATAAACAAAACACTTTTTAATATTACTTATTTTGCAATTAAATTAATCAGAAGTTAAAGAATTTTACATGAATTCTAGATTTAGTTAGCATATAAATTGGGCATTAACAGAATTTGTGTAAAAATCTCAAAATTCATGAAGTTGTGCGAATATCCACAATATTTACTTATTTACCTAGAAAAAATTCACCAGCTCTGAAATGTAAAAATAGTTTTGTACAATTAGAATAATTAAGCTTTAATAGAAAATTATAAGATTGTGCTAGTTACAACAAAATCGCAAAGTTAGAAACTTTTTTAATCCTAAAGCGTATTATTTTTTAAATCAGTTATAGCTGCTGTGGAGACGAACGTTAAATCTCTTTTGTAATTAGTACTATTCTTAGTATCAATACCCTTTCGATTGCTTCTTTAAGCACCATCAAGTGCTATCGGGTTTATAACAAATTTTTTTGTTTGCTTTTTTTTCATTTTCACACAAAAAAATTTTAGGAATGAAAGTGGGACCACAAGCAGCAGAGTATCAATAGCTAAGAATAATATCAGTCTTATTAAAAGGACGCAATTAAAATGGAGTGATATTTGCACATATTATATGAAACCAATCTTTATAGAAAAATTTATCATTTAGTTATTTATTATTTTGACACAAATCACTCTTAGAGTAAATAGTTAATTTTATACATTTGTGAAAACAAAGTAATACAACACATATAGAGAAAATGTTTGTATTTATATAAAAATACAAACATTTATTGGTTAGGTGCTGGTCGTGAACGTCGAAGTTTGCGGGTTCGACTCCCTCTCATGTTGATGGATTTTCATGATGCAAAAAATCTACAGCATCCATGAGATATTATTATGCGGCTTGTAAAAGATCACTTGAGCGCCTGTTTAGCATGGAAGCTCTGGGAAAAATAAAATTTTTAATGGCCTTTAGCATCGTCAGGGCTAAGGTGCCTCTGGAGAGAATTGGGCGTCAAAATTACATTGTGCCAATTGATCTATACCTACATGGTGCCGAACTAAAAAGTGATACCAGCTCCAGGAGAATGTACTAGGTTTACAATGGTAAAAATACCAATCTGCAGCTTCATTTGATAAAAAAAATGTTGTATGTAAATATATTTTATTTCAAAAATGATATTTTTGAGTTTAAATAAAGTTTTGAATAATATAAGCGAATTAGGCGTATTACTTTTTTACAACTTTCTAACCTTGTAGACTATATCAGTGATTCCCAAAGTGGTCTATATTGACCCCCTGGGTCTATGATGACCTGCAAGGGGTCCACGTCTGTGTAAAGCAATCTAGGGGGTCCATGAGCTGTAAATGGGGGTCTACGATAGTGGCTCTGGTTAAACCAGATCGTGACTTCAATTTTATGAGAAAATTTAATTAAATGGAAACCTTTTTTTTTTTAATGGGGCTGCGTATTGGTATTTTTTACCTTTGCAGACCTAGTTCATTCCCCAGGAGATTGTATCACTTTTTAGTGCGGCACTATATAGGCGACATCAATTGCCGCAAGTAATATTGACGCCCAGTTTCCTCCCAGATGGAGGCACCTGAGCTCTGACGATGCGAAATTGAACTTAGGAATTTAATTTTGCCGAGAGCACCCAAGCTAAACAGGCACTTCAAAGGATTTTTTACATGCCGCCTAACATACGACATGGCCGCTGTCGATTTTCTGCATCATGAAAATCTACCGACTTGGGCCGTGGTCGAACCCGCAACCTTGGGTGCAGAAGGTCAGCGACAAACCAACTACGCCACCCAGTCGGCATTAAACGGAAACCAGATTTTACCTGTTTAAGAAATTTGTTTACTAAAGTTAATGAGGTTAATTTGAAGTTGCATGACAGCATGAATTTTATCAAAACAAGGACCATCATTCCTCGTTTCTTGGTACAATCAAGATAAACGAGTATAATATAAGACGTCGAGAATTTTCCCAGTTTCTCAAATGGCCACAGACAATTAGCCAGGAAAATGACGTTTAAACCTACATTCAACATTTAAAAAAAATCAACAATTTCCAGATTTTAAAATTAGGTTTAAGAATGCTTTGACTATATGGTAATCACAACAGTAGGCAATAAATTCATATGGTGAAATTTAAAAAAAATGTCTCATTACAAGAGAAATTGATTGGAATAGGGAGGAACGGAAATCTTAAAGTAAAGGTTATAAATGTTTGTCAGCAATTTTGGCTTTGAAAAAACGCCTGTTATTTATCCTAAATTATGGAATATTGTGAGTAAATTTTTAATTATTTTACTTGGAAGAAGGAGTTGCAGCATGGCTGCTAATCTCCAAAGTAAAAAAATAAATAAATAAAGTAAAAGACTCTCTAGACACACACTACTAACAGAGGTGACTTAGGGTTAAACCTAAAGATTGATGCCAAATTTTGAAAATTTGTTATTGAAGCACTAGGTTCATACCTCCCTATATAAACATTTGTTTGTTAGTCAGTTATTTTATGCATTGATTAAATTTTATTTAATTCATTGTTTCTTAAGTTTTAAACTCTATTCTTTACTACAATTATAAATTTGAATCTTTTAAAGTAAGTAGCGCCATAGCAGCTGTCATAAATTTGCATAAATTCAGTATTAGGTAATTTTTGGAATCTCTGGTCTATATTATATGTGAAATATTTTATCATCTTTTGCATGTACATATACGCTCACACGTGTGTGCGATTGCGTGCGTATGTGAAGATTTTAAAGGTCGTTTAATCTTTCTTTTCCTTTATATATGTTTGGACTTAAACATTTAAAAACATCGTGTTAATAGTTTCCAAAACCATAAACTGTTTTTTTTAACTATACTAGCTGGTACACCCATTCTGCGCAAGGGTGAATTGAAAGATTAAACAATACAGATTGAAGAATAAAGAAGTTTTTAATGAGTTAATTTTAAGTGAATTGCATATTAAACAAAACAAAAAAAGTTTTTTGCATATCTCAGCTGAACAAAAAAAACCATATTTGTTAAATTTTAAGTTTGAAAGTCTAATAGCTGATAAAAAAAGGATTTTTTTTATTTATAACGCCCCGTAACTCTATTGTGGGTCGATTTTTGAAAAACATCTTCCTAATTTAATCTCTGCTCAGCAAAAGTAACAAATTTTGTGTAATGAACGCTTAAAATAGTGTAAATAATTTATATCTGGATTTGTAATACGTTAATATTAATTTTTGTTGCATTTATTCTTTATTAAAATTATAATATTCACACAGCACAACGCAGTTCTTTCCATTATAATGGCGATTCAATGGAAACATAGCGAAATGTTGATGATAGAGCCAAGTTGGTATCCTTTTTGGCGACCACGTTGGCAACTTTACGATTCATTGAACGATGCAGAAGTTGCTTTGCTGTAGCGTCACCTGGTGGGGAGCTGCAACAAAGAGGATAGCACAAAATCCTCTCCACAAAAAATACATATACATGCCAATTTTCATTGTGATTTGTTGAACGGTGTTGGAGTGAAGCGATTTCATATATACAAACACCCATCTATCTATCTATATATATATATATTTTTTTTTAACTGCCACGTGCCTAAAACGTTTAATGGACTGAATGACATTATACCAACTTTCAGTCAATGTGTCAGGGTAAAATTACAGAACGTTCTTTTTCTAAAGGGGTTCCCAGAACCGAAAAAAGAATTTGCAGTTCCATTTTCAGTAACCTATATGCTACCACTTTTTATCTGTTTGTAACGTCCAACGTTTCTCTGAGTGTTTGCAATAAAAGACTGTTTTTTTTCCATTTGATAACGACTCAACTATACTAATATTTTATTCCTAAAACAGGAATCCTCATAACCATAAAGAAAACAAGAACATAAAATCCAATTTCTCGTACGGTTTGTCTTGAACATAATTGAAATCATAGCATTAGGACGCCTAAGCTATTGCTCCATTTATAAAATTTGTTCAGCATGAATAACATCCCATTCAAAACAAGTTTCTGACTCGTGTTATCTAATTAGATAGCTGAAATTTAATATATCATACCATATGAAATGTCATACTTAATATGCATATGTTATCCGATGTAGAAACCCTAATCTAATTTCAACGAACTGAATCCTTATATTTTCTTCTCCATTGCATTCACAAAAGGACCATAAATGAAAGTTTTTTTATGTTTCTCACAGTCTTTTCTCACACACTATGACTAGTAATAAAATGAAGGTAAAAAGCGAAAACATAAAACTGTACGCTGATAATACTTTCAACCGGACAATAAATATTTAGAAGATAAGTTCTTTAAAGCACATTATTGGAACTTTCTTTTCTTGACTCTTCTGGAAATCTCTGTCAATAATAAATATCTCATTTCTAGTAGCTCTTCGTCTCTAATTAGTGTACTTGACAAGTTACAAATTCAAGTATTTCATTGAAACATTATTTCTAACGACTTTTGATAATTATTAAGGAAATTCTGCAATGAATGTCAATTATTCGATTATTTTCCTACATTGACAAATTAAATTACGTATTAAGAAAGTAACTATTACGTATTCAATTACTTATACTTGATATGTTCCTTTATTTCAATAACTTCGTTATCTTCACGATACTTTTTCGTATTTTTCAAAATCGGAATAATTTATGGACAAAAAATTTCGTTTAATTGTAATTTAAAATGAAAGTTGACTTTTCGCATGAATAATTCAAATATTTATAAGGGTCGAAATAAATATTTTAATTTTCTATTTTTCTTTCATAAGAATAAAGGGAGATTAATTTCTTTATTGAACAGCGCTCGTTAAAAATTATGTACATTCATATTATTACTTACACATACCTAATGAAAGATTTTACTATATAAAGACAAAAAGTAATACATTGTCAAGTTAAAATCTAAAGAATATGCTAGTTAAATGTAACGCAATGAAATGTAAATTCGATTTCGAACAAATATTAATATCATGGTTTAAAATCACTATTAATGTACGATTAAATTGACAAAAATCGTCAAAAAATCGAATCTAATTTTTTGAGCCTAAATTGTTCTTTATATACTTTTCTGTAACTTTACAAAGTTCGAAAGCTCTAAACGTAAAAAACTCAGAATTATGATAACTTTTAATCACATGTATACTTCAAATCAAAATTTTAACTTACTTATCTCAGAAAGATAAAATAACTAGTGTGTCTTCATTTCAAATGCTAAGACTTTTTTCTATTGTGCTAATGCTTTGAATTGTTTTTTGCCTATTGATAATAGTACACGTAACAAAGGTGTGCCTTTTTAAATCAAAGCAATACTTATTTTTTTTAAAAAAATAATTAAACTCTGAATTTTCAATAAACATTCATATAAAGAAGTATTGTACGAATACCAATTCTGTTATCGCAAACCCTATACCAACTTTTGTTATACATAGTTTGACGTACTTGTAAATCAAGTTTCATGCGTGTACGTATATTTTTGTAGGTAGCATTTTAAAATCACTTCACAAATTTTAAGGTTTTTCTTTAAAAAATTAAACGACTAGCTTTTTATGAAATTTTGAGACTAAAATCTATTTTACATAGTATACACACATAGGAAGAAACCAAAAAATTTTGAAAATCCTTAAATTAAAAATTTGTGCGTAAAACGTACCATGTCACCTTAAAAAGTAATTATGGTAATTTAGTAGATAATTGATCTGTATTTATATTATCACCTTGTATGTAAAATAAAATCTTAGATTCTTTTCCATGTTAAAACTCATCAGATCAAAAATACAAATAACTTAAAACAATTTTTCTGATTGCAAAACTCTATAATTGTCACATTATCATTTTAAAAACTCATTTAAGCAAGTAATAACGTTATTTATGCTGACAAATCTAGTAAAGACCTGTATTGATTTTTATTCGTCATAATGTTGTATAAAAAAATCAATTTATCGTATTAAAATTGTACCTAGTGCAAATAACTAATTTTAAACGCTCATTAGACTCTATCGGGATTTTATATTTTCTCATTAATATTGATTATTTAATTTAATTTTATTTAGTTAAAATATAATTTAATTTTTTCCAATGAAATGTCAGTTTTGTGTGTGTGTGTGTGTATATACTAATTTAATCAATTTTATTTTGTGTATTTCTAACTATACTTGTGCATGTACTAATATACTATTTTCTCATTATTAGCTGATAAATTAAATTTAAAAAATAAAATTTTCAAAAAATATACAAAATAAGTTCATATGTTTTAATTAAAAATCTCATATTTTTTATGAATATATGACTTAAACAATGTAACCCTACCAATACAGTAATGTATTTTCTTTTCTAAGTTCTAATTTTTTAAAATTGTTATCATTTTTCCACAAAGAACAGTGTTTTATTTGCAATTATAAACCTCATTAAAATTTATTATCTGAAATATCATTATGAATGTTTTAAGATTTTTTAATTAATTTATTACTGTTTCTTTATTTTTTCCCCTATAAATATCTGTGTAATTTAAAGCACATACTTTCAAAAATTAAAAAAAAAATCTTGAATGTTTCAAAAACTACTGAATTTGTAAGCATTACAACGAGAAAAAAATTTATCCGCAATATTCCAAACCAATTCGGTTTCTCTCTTTTATTTTATTCGATCTCTCTCTCTCTCTCTTATTTTACTTTAGTCATTTTAATTATTTATTTTATTTAACTAAAAGATTAACAAATATTTTGAATTTGAATATACTATACCGGTAGACAAAAATTAACACTTTGACTGCAAAACTACAAGATAACTTTCTTGAAGCCTGCCATATACCAACAAAGCACCCTGATATTTATTGTGTTCAGAAGTAAACTATTGGGGGGGGGACATTTTACAATGAAAATAGGTAAACACTACAAAGAAAATTGATTTTTGAATTATGGAATTAAATTCTCTTTTTTATTTTATGCAAGTTAAGAGAAGTGACAAGACAGGTGCTTCAGGTGTACAGTTTTAGTTTTGCTCATGTTTCTGAAGGCTTACGATTATTCATAAACCTTAGCAAATGATTGTGAAATATAAGTTTTGGATGATGTGGATTACGGTGAAGGGCAGTTGGGAGATTGGAAGTAGATCAATTACAAGCAGAAGAAGCAAAATCTGTTTCGGGAATCCTGAACAATACCCAGAAGACCTGTTACAGACCTCCTAGAGCAGGGGTGGGCGGACTTTTCTATTGCACGGGCTACTTCTAATGTTTTTAAGGTGTTGCGGTCCACCCAGGGTGGTAGAGGGGGTCATTCTGTATTAAAGTATGTTTCTTTTTTTAACATTTGTATTCGACATTGTAGCTCTCTTTTAAAATATGATCGATTACTACAAGATATAGAGCGTGATCATATATTCAATATATATGCTGCTTGCATAGAACATACGTGAACCACTGAATCTGAAACCAATGTATGTTCTCAATTTGTTTAATGCCGTGTACCACGCTATCGACACGAGAACCTAATCCGATGAAAGCGTGGGGTGTGGGATCATGTCTAAAAAGCTAATCCCGTGCTATCACGGGAAGGGCTGAACATCAACGTTTAATCTTCCCTTCAGTCAGCGTGTGGAGAAAAGATTATTGATTCGGCTGGGATCGCAGTGATCGCCTTTCCCCCCTTCAGCTGCAGTGAACGTGTTAAGCGTCATCGTGTGCTTCTAATGAAGGTACATGTGTCGTCTTCACATTTACCGAATCATTCGTTTAAGTTAACGCAGTCATATTGGTTGTGAAAAGTCAGTTCTCCAGTCTAGCTGGCGTAAGTGATCCATAAATATGTTTCTTTTAACATGCGTGTTTTAGATCTTAGTAAAGGCTGTGACGGATCTATACGTGGTTCTACTAATCCCTTCATGATTCTATAAGGAAAATATTTATTTCAACCAACTTTCATCGATTAAGGAAACGTGATTATGTATAAATGAAGTATATTATATATATTCTGTTTTCGCGAGTTTGTAAGTTCATATGTTGGAGTTGGCAAGTAGGAGTTAACATAAAGTCTGCGAGTTAGTAGTTAGTTGAAGATTGAAAGAAAGTGGAATTAGTAAGAGGTCTTGGAGTTGTCCAGGAAAAAGATTACAGAGAGTGGATCCCACGGCATTGATCAAGCCGAAGAGATCACCTGCAAGTTTCTAGTGTAAGATCCGATGCATAAAAAGTACAGGTATGCGCTTGATTAAGTTGAAGTTAACTTATTAGTGTGCGACGTAGTTATATTTTAGAGTATTTAAGCTATCTAAAATTCAGTTGAGAGTCTGTAGTAGTATCCCCGTGTTATAGAATCTCGCCTCTGCCTTCTACTGTTTAATTATCTACCTTAATTAGATTTGTTTTGTGTCTGATTGATATTTGGAATTAATAAATTAATTAGATTGAAATCATGTCTGTGGGATCATTCAGTTTCTTCCACACATCTAGCCAGGTTTATAGGTAGACAAGAGGGTTCAGATGTAAGCAAGAACCGACCGCTATTACAAGGTGGTCACCCCAAAATGTCTTGGCGGTCCACCGGTCTATCGCGATCGACTTAATGCCTGTCCCTGTCCTGGAGCCTTCACAAGGCTCTCACACAAGGCGCATTAAGAGAATGACAGTTCTCCACTCTCAAATGAACTCTCTGATGTTCTTAATACCTTAGTCTCGAGGCATACTGTTTAATGGAGCCTTAATGAGGCAAGGATTTATGCAAAGAGACCAATGGTATTTATACTACTCCTTGTGATTCTCAGGAGAGTTCGCGTAACATGATGCAGTTACTATTATCCTTAAACACGAGAGCGGAATGTAACACTTGAACACCGAGAACACTGTATTCTTCAATGCTCTTACTGTGTTGTCTTCACTGATGAGTCAAGATTCAGTTCTGAATAATAATTTTCAAGGTGCTCACATAGGGAGAAAACCAGAGATCTCTCTGATATTATTTCTCTAACATCATGAAAGCTGTGGTGTTATGGTTTCGAACAACGTGATGTTCGACAGGTCCATAGAGCTTCATGTCTTTCAGGGAAACGCCTTAAATGTTGTTACAAGGATAAGACTACCTACAGACCACTTTTCAGAGGGACGCTTGCCATCCAGTTTATTTTTATTGATAATGACGCTCGTCCACCAAGCACCAGGCTGGTCGACAAGTAACTCAAGACCAAAGTTATTTAGAGGATGGAGTTTTCAGCCATATATCCAGAACTGAATCCTATAGATCATGTCTAATATGCTCGCTAGATTACTCCCAGAACTCTCTCAGATCTAAGAAGTACCTTCGAGAAGGAATAGGAGTTGTTGTACCAAGACCCCATAAGCAGCTTTGTAAGAATGAGTGAACAACAACGTCGTACTATTCAGATACTCGAGGGCGATTAGCGACGAACCTCGTACTTTTGAACCAGCAGCTTTGTTAGAAGCATTTAAGCTCGTTGCGAGAGTTGAGTTATCAAACGTGATCATACTCCATGTTTACTCCCCCCCCCCCTTCCCCGTGTTACCTTTTTACCCTTCATTTATGAACTGCCATGCTTTCATGAGTATCAATCATGATCATGAGTGAATGGCATTATTTTCTATTAACAAATTTTTATGAATACTTTTAAGTATTTTCATTTGAAATTTCACTTGAAATTCAGTAGTTTTGATTATTCCAAGAAAAATGTGTTTGACTTTTGCACACAAGTATAAATTACAAAGTCAATATTCAAGTAAAACCATCGATTTTGCTTAAAAAGTTAATTTTTTTACTAAAGGGCTAGTTTCTTATTTTTTATAATAAAAAAATTGCAATATAATACAAATAAATTCTGCGATTTAATAAAAAAATTTTTTCATTTTTTATAAAAAAAAAAGGACACGCATATTTTATACATATTTTTGCTGTTTTAATATTTAAAATATGTGTGTTGTTTATCTTATGTTTATTAAAATATGTGTGTTGTATTTCTTTATAAAATCTTACATTGAACACACAAAAACCACTTCTTATTTTAATTGGTTTTAGATACTTATTTTTAGTTAATACGCATTTTTCATATATAGAAAAGAAGTTATCATTTTACTTACCCCAATACAAATACATTAAACAACGATTTATTAAATAAAAAGTTTGATATTTCTGTTCTTTAACATAATGCTATTGAATGACTTGTATAAGCATGTGTTTATGTGACAGATAGAAAATAAAATTATAATTGAACCTAGTACTATATATTAATATTGTGTGAGGATCCGCTTACATATATATATATAATTATTATATAATCTTTTAATTATATATAAAAAATATAGTTAAAATTTATCTTATATTTGAGTATTATTTTATATAAATATTAAATTAGTTTTTGAATTAAGTTTGTCATGTATGTTACTGCATCGTTTAAATATTTTAAATTACTGTAAATAGTCACCAATAACTGTGAAATTATGCATTTTGGAAAATAAAATTGTTTTATAAATAAGCTTTAATGAAATGTTGGAAGTTAATTCGATATGAATAAAGAGATATATTACTTTAAGTATTTCAATTATTTATTTATTATAATTTTACAATGACATTTCTTCGTTCTGGCCTTCTCGTCTTCACCATCAAGTTATAATATTTTTCAAAGGCACAAATCGTTTGCTTAAATGGAAGAAAAAAAATCATTAATGTCTTTTTATTGTGATTGTAAATTAATGTCATTATTATAAGTCGTCATATGTATTGTCATTATTTTTTATACTTACAAAAATATAAATTTGGTTTACTTTTTTATTTGCATTCAATTTCTTTTCTGCTATTGTCGGTCTCTTCGAACCATGAGTGAATAAGAGGCGCTCTTACATTTTTTTTGATAGCAAGAAGTTTTCTTTTCCAAGATTTCTAATGTTTATTTAGCTGTCCTAAGTCAGAAGTATTGATAATACTGTAGCATCCATTCTTTTATATTTAACTCTATTATTTTAAAATTTCATATTTCCTTTTAAATTCTGTTGTCTGGTTATCTTGAAATTTCAATTCTTTTCAGTTTTAACTGTGTTTATTCATCTCTCTCTTGTAGAGAAATTTGATTATATATATATATATATATATTACAAACATCCATTTATATATATATAAAATGGATGTTTGTATATATGACCTCGCTTCAATCCAACACCGTTCAACCGATCACTATGAAAATTGGATGTATGTGTAATTTTGTGAAGAAGGTTTTTGTGTTATCCACTTTGTTGCAGTTACCCACCAGGTGGTGCTACAGAATATCAACATCTGCACCTTTCAATTAATCACCAGGTTGCCAACATGGTCACCAAAAATGATGCCAACTTGGTTGTATCGCCAACATTTCCCTTGTGTTTCCTTTAAATCGTAATTATAATGTAAGGAACTGCATTGCTTGCGCGAAAATTATAATTTTAATAAAGAATAAATGCAACAGAAAGTAATATTAACATATTACACATCCAGAAAATTACGTACACTGTTTTAAGTGTTCATTACACAAAATTTGTAACAATATGTTACTTTCGCTGAGCAGAAATCAGCTTAGGAAGGTCTTTTATAAAATAGACCCACAAGAGAGTTACGGGGCGTTATAAAAAAATCCTTTTTAGCAGCTATTAGACCTTCAGACTTTAAATTTAACAAATATGGTTTTTTTTTGTTCAGCTGAGATATGCAAAAAGCTTTTTTTTATTTGTTTAATTTGCAATTCGCTTAAAATTAACTCATTAAAAACTTCCTTATCCTTCAATCTGTATTGTTTAATTTTTCAATTCACCCGTGCGAAGAACGAACAAGTATACCACATAGTAAAATATAAACATTCAAAAGATTAAAAAAATACTAAAAATATTATAAACATGCAATTATTTACTGAATGATACTAATAACTGTTAAGAAAACACAACAAAATTCAAGTTCTGGAAATGCTAAAATAGACAGTAAATATCAGCAACAAACATGAAGTGAAAAGTTATAATATTTTCAGACTTCTGAACTATTATACATATTAAATTCGTGAAAGAGTCCCCTGCAAATGAAGTTAGCCTTTAACCAAATATTTGCTATGTGAGAAGAATACAATCTTAAAACTCTTTAATTTATGACTTTGTATTTCAATTATATGTAATTAACGTTCAATAGAGTGTATAATTCACATTGTAATATATTTATTCGTAGCAACCTCGCCTTGAGTAATATAGAAGAGGACTGTTATAATAACATGTGAAATCTGTATTGAAATTGAGTTGTTTGGACAAAGTAATCCAAATCCTTGAACAATGCTTTGAATATGGGGAATTCAAAGTATTTGGTTTAATAAAATCCCTATCCTTTTAATAAAATTCCTTTAACAACCATTTAATGAAATTCCGCTCCAGGCTGATGTACTTGACATAGTCTTGGAATTCTGAAGTTTGGCGTTAATAGTATGCACAGATGAAATTTTCAAAAAGGGACTTCTTCCGTCAAATTATTTTCAACTTTTATAAAAGGTTTCTTTAACTAACAAAATCCTTATCTATGTTTAAAGACATAAATGCTTTATTATTGTGTTTTAGTCTCAATTTTTCTGTTTTCTTGAATTTATCCTTGCATTAAATGAGTTGTAATTGAATTCGTTATGAAAATAAAGAAATAATCATATAGAATGCTTAAAATAAAATGCTATCAAAGGATTTAATAAATAAATAATAGCTCACAAAAGCTAACATTTATGGGGTAAAACTGGAAAAAGCATCAAATAGCATTCAGTATTAAATGAATATACGTCAACACGTCATTCAAATGTCCAAACGTTTTTGGTGATTTATTGAAATTTACTGCATTTCACCGATAAAAAAAATATTTTTTATTAATGAAATTTATAATTTTTACACATTTTATATCAAAAACTTTGTCACGACCCTGAAGTCGCTGAAGTTTGGGACTCCAAATGAAAAGACATTGCTATAAAATTATGGTATAAACTTAGTGAGCAGTCAGATTAAATGGCTACCCTAAATTCCTGAGACAAATAATTATGCACTTAACTGAGAATGATCCTATGGAACTGCACTTGTCAGGTCTAGCCCGGGTCAACTGAATATACCTTCTTTTCAAGCACAGTAAGGCTTCCGATAGTCACTTCGCAAATCTCACTTTAAGAGCAGTCTAACGACTAACACTAACACTCACTTTACTAGAGTTATATATATAAAATAGCATTCAAATTAGCATAAAATCAAGTTCCCTGGATGGAAGATGGTTTAATAAAAAAAAATCAAACAACTGTTAAAGAAGTATTTTAGTAGCCTAGTGTCCATGGCCATGGACTCCTTGACCAGCGTGTCATGAGTTCAAGCCTTAGTGACACTGAAGACCCACAGAGATGAGAGGATGTGATGTACGTTAAATCTGTTGAGCAAAGTCCTCTCGCTTGCGTGGTGTGGAGGTTCGAAGAAGGGGTGCCAGCTCAGGTTTCATTCTCTTCATTTGACTGTGGTCCAGAATTAGAAAGTCCATCACCAATGGTTCTCGAATTACTTTATAGTTACGATACTTTACGTTTTATATTATCAAACGCTCATTCACTCAAAATCTATATTATATTGTTGAACCCCTTAACTACCAATTAAAAATTACGCGATTCGCTTTGCAGTGCCCCCGTTTTTCATATAGGTGCACGTGTGCGATGTATTAAGGGGAAGGAAAGGCACACATGAGCAGATTTTTCTCTGAAGTAAGTAAGTCTTTCGCAAACACTATCAAGGTCATTTTATTGCATTCCAAACCTTTCGGAGTAGTTAGATAGCAGCACAAATAAAAGAATCGTATTTTGAAGAGGCGCATATATACCTACATCCGGGGCACTCAACGCACTGTTTGAGCGAGACGAATATATACGCCGGCAGAAGTTAAGGAGTTAATACAGACTACGAAATTAAATTCCACTTTTAAAACTGAATTATCTGGCATTATTCGAAATTTTTGACACGCTAGATGCCATTTTAATAGCCGAGAAACGAACCTAAATATTAACCTTATCAATTTGAAGGGATCGATACAGCGCGACTGGAATTCTTGATTTCCCCTCAATCTATTCAATGCATGGTTACGGACTAAATGGCAGATAGGATCTTCTGAACTAAATGCATGTTGGACAATTGTCATTTGGTTATTTCCTTGATATCAATAATTCAACATGTCAAGTATGAATTTATCACGATCCATTAGGTTGTCACTAGTTACCAATATTTGGTAGACCTCTTATTTGTCATCATTAAACACGGAACAATCGTAGATGTGTTTTCATTGAACGTTTAAATGTGCCTTCTTTTCAGATTGTCGTAACTGTCATTTTTCATATTAAAATATGTATGTACAGCATTCAAATTTTATTAAAATATAATGTATTTTCCGGATTATCGTTAATATTTTCTTTACAGAGGGTTTATAAATATCAATTCAAAATTATGCGTATGATTTATCTTTTTCGAAATTTTTTCCCCATTAGAAATGTTTTCTAAAATATTACACACATACGTCCACTAAATTCTCTGTTTATTCACATTTAAGTATAATTTTATTCAAAATCTATTTTGCATATTTTTTAGACAAATATCTGTTAAAGCTGGTAAGCAATGTTTTAAAAAGCAAAATATTTGATCTTGAAAGTGACAGCTCTTATATTTTAAGATAGAATTAATGATTTTTAAATTGATAGTTAATTTATTGATAATTCAATTAAGGAATCAATATTCTCATTAAACACTTTAAAAATTTCAAATTTTATCTTGCTTTAGAACATTTATTGAACAGATTTGAAAACAGAAGGATTTTGATTAAACATTATACATAGAATTTTCATTAAGGAAACACAAAACTATGTAATGCAAATTCTTTACTATAGCTTATTTATCTATCGTATCCTTTTCAACATCAAATGAAAAATTAATACAAATAATTTTTAATTGTAGTTTTTTAAAAAAAAATTTCATTATTATACTTATAAATAGTTACATAAAGAAAAGATAAGAAAATAATGTGAGAATTTGAAAGAAATAAGAATCACAAAAAATAAATACAATTGTTTTAATAAGTGTACAATAATGGTTCATTGGACTTTATAGAATATTATTCATTTTAAAGTGAAATAAAAAAACATTAAGATATATAAATATAATTCTTATCCAATTATAATGTGCAAACTCTTAGAAATATAAAGTAGAAAATCAGTCAATAATGTGTGAGTTTTTAAATGTAACACATGAGAAAAAAATTTGATTGAAAAATAAATAAAATATAATCTGGAATAAACCTTTTTTTAACATCATGCCGTTTGGTACTCTCCACTCCATGTATTTTCTCTATGTAAGAGAGGATTGAATTTTTGACTATTAATTCTTCTTACAATTTATTACGAGCATATTGTTCCTTTTTGAATCTCTGACTGCTGAATAATATTCCAAAATAGCTCTGCATGCACCAAAATCAACAAATACCAGACTAACAAAAAATTTATTAGATCTATTGCAGCTTATATTTGGAAAATACGATGGCATTGTTAATGTCTTGTACAAGCTATCGGTGACAGAAGAAAAATTTAAATGCTAAGCACTCATCAAAACTTTGAATACTGAAAAAAGCTACATAATGCTGGAAAAAGTGAAAGATATTCCACCCATTATTAGAACTGTTCTAAAATAAAATTACTCCAACAAATCGTGGAAAATATTAGGTACTTTTTCCCTATAAATTTTAAATTATGATTTTTTTCCTGTAATTTTCATAAATACCAGATTTTTTGAATTTTTATTTATTAAACAACGATACTTTATGAGAATTGAATAAAAATATATTATAATTAAAGCAAATTTTATTCATATATATATTTTACTTATATACGAAGGGTTATCAGAAAAGAAGTTTACAAGTCGAAGCTTTATTAGCAATAGGCAGAAAATACAAAAGGGAATTAAGAAGCATACGTGCCTATCACATTTCGACATAATTACAAAGTCTATTTAGGCATTTATCAGAACGCAGAACCAACTTGTTTAACCCGTCTTGGTAGAAATCAGGTCTCTGTTCATTGAGCCACGTCTCGGCGGATGTTTTCACAGCACTGTCTTGTGATATCGCAGCACATCAGAAACGATATACTGAACGCTACCATAGCTCAATCCCAGCTTCGACGAAATTTCACTCAGAGTTACCCGTCGATCATTTTGAATCATTTCTTCGATTCGTGCAGTGTTGATTTCTGTTGTTGAAGAACTTGGGCCGATCACTCCTTGTCATATTGCGGTTTTCGACATCCTGTCTGCCTGATTGAAAAGAGTGACACTATTTCACTACATGTTTTCTGCTCATTGCTTCTTCGTCATAAACATCCGCGATTTGACTCTGAATGTCAGATGCGGACACATTCTTTGCCCATAGAAATCGCATCACGGCTCGCACTTCCAAACGAGACCAATTCCTATGGTTCTTGCCATTTCAATCGTCCGGAACCTTTTGGAAACTTTCACTACCTACCCGCAAACCAGCTGTATTACAGGTAGCGCCATTTGTCTCCACTCTGGGGAAACAAAATTTATCCACAATATGTAATTTTCAAATGCTGTGGCTTGTAACCTTTTCTTCTGATCATCCCTCGTATGTATACCATACTTGAAAATCTTTACGCAAACGTATTGGTCAGTGTACATATATGTTGTACATGGAATAGCACTTGTTTATTTTGACAAAAAGATGAAAATACATATTTATAGTATAAATCAAAAAATAAATTTTAGTGAATTAAAATTGCTTTTCTTTCTATATGTATTGCTTAATTTCGTCTGCTATGCCATGAGCATTTCTCCTACAATACATGAATTGATTACAACCGATAACTTCTAAGAGCTGAGAAATGATTATTAATTTCATATGAAAATATTTGGGATATGTTTCACACATGTTTTGATTGTAAATTATTTCCAGCAACTACAACCTTCTGTTCCTTTGAAAGTATTCCTCTTAATTTATATTATCACTTCTGTGTGAGGTTTAATGAGTGAGTGTAAGGGCTAATAGCGCTGGATTGTGGGATTTGTAAACGTTATGTAAAGTCTATCTCGATTATTTAAATTAATATATACTCTTAAATAGAGCTAGTAAAAGGTTGCTTAACTATTAAAATGAAATTAGTTATGTATATCTAATTCTGAATGCTAAATTATATAAAGGAAAGCGGTTGAAAGGCCATCTTAAAAGGTATTGGGGTGTAATTTATAAAAATTTCTGTGTTAATGTAATAATTTCACAACAAAAATATTTCCTCAAGAGCCTTTCATTCCAGTCGACAGAGTATTTTAATCTTCAATTTTTTAAACTTTTTAATATAGTTAATTCAAACAAATGGCTTAATACCCGAAAGTCTTCCCGATTTGGTGCAGTTAATTGAGGAATTTGTCTTAAAAAGTTAATTTAAAAAAATGCCTTTTGCGGTTAAAGGTTTTCCCATTCTCCTTTCTTTTTCGCTCAAAGTAAAAGCTAATTAAAGTATTCCCCTTAAAATACTAATCAACACTGAATGACCTTTAGGTTGGAATATTTTTTTCTCTTTATAACTAGACATTTTTCTTACTTCAAAATTGGGAAATATTTAAAAATATGTTTTATGACACTACAAATTATTATTTTTCAGGGATTTTAAGTCTTTCTTAAATATTCGGGAAGAATAATTTAGTCTTAACGTTTGAGAATCAAGAACGAATATGTTTAAATAATGTAAAGTTGCCGTTAACTGACAAATATTTAAAACTTGACATCCTGGAGGAAATCTAACTTAACTAGTTACTCTTTTTTTTTTGGAGTATTTTGATGAAGGTTAATTCTTCTCTAGATTTATCGTTAACTTTTGAAATTTGAAGAATCGATATTTTTAACAAACCCTTTTTAAAATTATTTTGTTGTACATTCTATGAAACTTCACGTCTAAAATTTATGTTAAAATAGGATCTGGGTATTCTGAATTATATTTCAATAATGCATAAAAACTAAATTTTCTATTTGATTTACAGTCACAGATGTGTCATAAGAATTTTTTTTTAATTTAGTATTTTTCAAGGATAAATTGAATTAATTAACACAGTTACATATTAAAAATTAAGTTTATTTGCTTTTTGAAATTGCAGCAGAGGTCAAAATGCTAAATTCTCTGATAAAAATATTAGTTTTATGATGTTAGTTTTGATATCATTTGAATGTAATGCTGTTTATGTAAAGGTTTTTTAACGTTATACAATTATTTTTCGGTCATATCGTCAAAAACTTAGTTGAATTTATTTATATTTGTAGTAATGAAATAAATTTTTAATAAAACATTTTTACAGTGTAATATTGAACATTATTAGAATATTTTTAAAAAATTATAAAATATTCCTTATTTTACAACTGATTAAAAAAGTATTAAAAACATTAGTATGCACAAACATATATGTTTCACGTTTTATTTATTAGTGAAACATCATACCTTATGATTGTATTTAAAATTATTTGAGGTATTTGTAATTCAATACTCTCATGTTGCCAATGTTTCAGATTCATATCAAAGATTCCATCGTTTTTCATGTCATACTAAAACATATTAAGTTATCTAAATTTACAAATTTATATCACTGACGCCTAATCTTATAAAATGTATTGTCATAATTAAACATGTTTATAGAATATGTAAATGGATATGAGAACTTTTTTATTTTCAGTATATTTGTTTTTTTCTTAAAAATCGAAGAATTTATTTTAACTTAATCTTTCAGTAGGAAATTTTCCAAAAAAAAAAGGTCTATTAATCTATACTTTCAAGTAGTGGAAACCATTAATAATATTCAATTATTTTCTCATCATAAAAAGCATTAATTTATTTCTACTAATTATATATATACTACCCTACATAAAAAATGCAATGCTATAAAAGAATGGGTAGAATATGAGAAAAATTGATTGACAGATACAAAATGCATATGTTAATATTCTGTTCTATTTATAATACAGCGTTGAAAAGCCATGGGAACATGCACAAAGTATTACAAACTTGAGCTGCAATACTGGCATCAGCCCTATGAGGTAGAAATTCATTTAGTATGTGGATAGTGTCCTGAGGGATAGAAGCCCAATTGTTCTCAATCATCCTTCATATTTCGTTCCCTGATTGAGGCTGGGACAGATCGAGTAAATGACAGCCAATAACGATCTATACATGATTGAACGGTGAGGGTTCAACAGAGGGAATGTTGTAGCTAGCCAAGGAAGCCACTGGATATGCTGCGAGGCTTATGTAATAATGAATGTCATGTGCGATAGCGGTTTCAGTTGCAGAAAACCATTTTTTAGCTGCGAAATGTAATGCAAGTGGGTGAAATGCCTCCTCAATGTATCCTCGTTCTGCGAATATTCGTTTTGATGTTCCCCTGAGGGTAAGCTGCTGTTATGCCTGAAGCCATGCTAGCAGTATGTATGCTTATAGTATCATACATTACATTAATTTAATTACGTTTATAAATCCATCAAATGTATTTAATACCTTCATACTATTTATATAAAGTTTTATAGCAATTCTGTGTTAGAAGTGTACAGTAAGTATAATGGGAAGCATTAACATATTCATTTTTAAAATTCCCTATCAAATTTCTCTATTACAAACTTTTGGATCTTTTTTCTCACTCGATGAACCAGAATTGAAAAGTATATTTATAAAAAGTTTGTCGTAGCCTTTCGATACCTCTAAGATTATCAACTCCCCTTCGGGTATTACCTGAATTCGAACGTGTTGAATGATTAATAAATTCAATAGTCATTTTAACAAATCAATCTTATTTATTGATTTTTCTTAATTAAAGAGACTACACAAATACTATTCAATTTTAAGAACAATAAAACACAGTGGAGAATGAGAAGGGTTCAATAATCGTGAACGACGGAATCCGATCTGAATCTACGAAAGATCGACGCGTACAATTACAGCTACATACTTATACTTAATTGAAATCAATAACTAACCTGATTTCTTATGTTATGGCAGGTTCGTCTAGTTGGTTCTTTAAGATCTTGATTGGGTCAACTTGAAGTCAGGATTCTTCGTTTAAGAGGCAACTTATTTCTTAGCTATTCCCGAAGTTCTTCTACGAACTTTATCCACGACGGTGCGTTGGATTCTATTCACAACATCTACGTTTACACTTGAAAACACTTTCTCATTTCATTTCAGTCTCTCTCTAACTCGCTAAACCCGAACTTATATAAAATATCTCATTTGCATAAATCACGCTTTGGCTCCCGGTGGAGATTGGTTGAAATAAATAAAACATTAGAGAATATGAGGAGGTTAGTGAAACGCGTAAGAACCCGTCACAAGTTGTCATTCTTAAAATAGAGGAATATGCAACATTTTTAAAACACTTAAGTGTTGTGATGTTATTTACTAGGATAACATTTTGCTTTTCTACATAATTCTGAAACCAGTTTCGCAGAAAAACTTAGAAAATGGAGCAGTTATACAGTGAAAATCTATTAACATAAAACAGAGGGGACTGAAATTTTTTCGTGTTAAAGGATATTACAAAAACCCTCCGTGTATTTAACAAAATTAAGTTTATTAGAGTACATTTTATTTACATACATATTCGTTACTCCGTTCAAACATTTTCATAATTTGTTCTCCTTTTTTTTAAATTATTACTTTTAATGTTGAGTTACCGATACCGAATTCTTTACAGATTCCCGTTTTCGTCTTCTGTTCTAGATCAACAATCTTAAGCAGTTCAATCTTCATTTTAAGTGAAATAGTAGTTTGCTCCCCCCTTGAACTTTTTGTCAATAAACTCTAGAAGAAAAAAAAATCTAAAATGGAAAAAAAAATGCAAATCAAGCTTACTGGTTTTTACTAACACTACGATGTACTAGACATCGAATTTCCAAGCCAACTGATGAAAGATGAGATGTTTTTGCGTGGCGTTTGTAGGGATGGAAGGTGAAAGTAGCTTAAATAAACAAAATTGGTTCGTTTAACAGGCTATTCCGAGGGTATTTCAAAGTCAAGTTAGCCTCCTTTGTATGAAACATGTGAAACCACCTCTCTTTCATTTCACACCCCTCTTAAAATTCGCCTGCGTGGCTGGTGTCTTTCGTATTTTGTTCATTCCTAGAAGGGAAATATTTTTATGTTAAACCATTTTCGTTTCGCGTTCAGAGAAAAAATTCATGAAAACACATAGCAAACTGTCGGGACGGTTGTATTACTTCTTAAACGTTTTCGCGTTAACCATTTAAAATTTCAATAATGTATGTTAGTAATGTGGTCATTTTTAGAGCAATAATAAAAATAGTACTATTTAATTTATTGTACAATATGTCAGTATTACTGTCATGACTTCAGAAGTAACATGTACCCTTCGGAATGAGAAGAAATCAAATAGTATCTAATTTAATTTGTACATGAAGTTCGAAAAAACGTATGCCTTATATTCCGACGCACAGCGTGTATCCATACTTTCAAACTGATTTTTTAAAGCTTTTAGGTGCATTCGCCATGTAACGCGCACCCTTTTTTAAGACCCTTTTATAAGCTTCATTTGTATGATTCGGAATCTTTGAAATCAATATTTTTACCCTCTTTAAAAGGTCTGATTAATTCGAAATTTTGCTCACTTGTCATTCACAGATGACAATACAATAATTTATTAATTTTGAAACATTGTCCTGATCAGGATTATCAGGATTGACGATTTCCCATTTTTGGATCCTATCCCGTATCTGACTACTAATTTCAGATCCCATCCTTCTTCTGTCGACTAATTTCAGATCTCATTTTCAGATTTGGTGGCTAGAAGATTAAGTTACAACTTAGTTCGATTAACTATGAAAGGGTGTTTTTTAGTTCTTAACACCCCTTTATAAGCTTCAATTGCATATAATGGAATCTTTGAACTCTATTTTTACTCACTTTAAAAGGTCTGATTAATTCGAAATTTTGCTCACTTGTCCTGGACTGAGGACAATACAATAATTTAATAATTTCGTTCCAGGATCAACGATTTCCCATATTCAGATCCCATCCCACATCTGGCGACTAATTTCAGATCCCATTTCCAAATTTTCCAGATCGACTAATTCCAGATTTAGCGAATAAAGATAGTTAAATTAATTATAAAAGGGTGTTTCTTAGTTTTTTTAAACTATAATTTATTTACGAAGAAATCCTAAATTTGCTACATGTGTTATACCCTTATCTTTTGACAAAAACGGTTCACATAAAAACCAAAGATCACAAAATATTTCACTTTCTCGCAGTTCTTTTATGCTTATCGGACATTACGACATTAAAAATCATGGCTATTTTAAAAGAAAATCGAAGCTGAAACCTTATTTCCCTAAAAGTGTTTTCATTCATATGCACAAGAAGGATGGATAGATGAAAACGGTGTAAAATTAAGGATAAGAAATGATTGACAAAGCCATCCAAGTGCCTTAAAAAGTTTTGAAAGTCTTTTAACTTGGGACTAGCTTCAATTCCATCTAATGGATATACGAAGAAATTGCTGACAGAGTGCAGCGCAGCCATGACATTTATTCCAGGTCGATTCAAATTATTAGTTCAATTTTTAGTTGTGTGCTTCAATAAACCATTAGAAGCAAATTTAAAACGGTAATGGAATATGTGTTTGTTAAAAAGTGAGATGACTTTTACGAAAGGAGGCCAAATGCATTAGAAATTTAATTTTTATATTCTCATTTTTTATTTTATTTTTAAAGCTATTATTTTTAAACCCGATTCATCCATAAAGTTCGACCTTATTTTTTGTGTTGAAAATGCGTATTATACGGCAAAATATACGTTACATCAGGAATGTTCTTATAAAAAAATGCATACATATTTTTTAGATATATACGCAATGTGACGTTTGAAACAACTAAAGGTAGCGTGATTTGAAAAATAAAAAATTAGTTTAATTAAGAGTCACAGCTATTATTTACATTAATTAAGAACTTAGTACAGTTAGATTATTTTAGAGTCCCAATTCCTATTGCTTTGTGAGGGAGGAGTCTTCTGGTGTCCGTTCAATGAGAAGTTTCCGCTCGAGCTCTCCTTTTCCTCTCGGCCCCCTCTAGGTTTTTGGGACCGCTGTCGGCGCCTTTCCTTCTCGTTACATCCGGCCGTGGGTGGAGGGGGCTTCTTCTCGTGTCAAAAGTTGCCGGGGCTAACCAAGTCACGTCCGCGCAATATTTTAACGACTGTGGGTGTTTTTGCACATGTAATGATCAATTATCCTAAAAATTTATCCGGCCGTGGGAAGGGAAGTCGCAGGTGTCCAAGAGCTCAAAGAGGTGACGTTACAGCAATTATGCGATTATTATATATGTTCATGTATTAATATATTACTTTTTGCAAACAAAACCTCAACAATAAAAAATCTCGAGGAATTTTGGGAAGTGTTGTTGTTGTTGTTGCTTATGCCACCTGATCGACAGTAACATCAGATCAAGGTCCACGAAATTCATCGCGGCTAAGGGCTAGAGTTTTACGCCTGTCGTTAGCCTAAGCTTTTGAGCCCCATGAAGGTGTCAGTGCGATTTTGCTCGGTACAACACGATAGAGGGTGACCCCATTCGGACTCACTGATTTAACGAGCCCGTTCTCCGTATATACTCGGTGGGCATTTGATGGCATCGGGCATCGAACCCAGGCCTTCCGGTCTGGAGTCCAGTGCTCTAACCACTAGGGCTACCCACGGCCCCCTTGGGAGGTATAAATTTCATTGTGAAGCCCAGTGGCTGAGTGGTATTGTATCGCGCTTCCATACAACAAGTCCGGGGTTCAAATCTCGGGCTGTTCAAGGTCGACTCAGCCTTTCATCCCTTCAGTGGGTCGATAAAATGAGTACCCAGATTGCTTGGGAACTGAACACTGGGAGTTTCGCGTCAGACTGACCACTTGAACAAAACAACTGCACATGCACCCCAACACCTGATGCCACGAAAGCTGAGATAGGCACAGAAAGCCTTGGCCTTCTCATGGGCTGTTGCGCCACTGAGTTCAGATCAGTAAAATTTCATTGTATGCAATATGTCAATAACGAATAACTTTAAAAAATTCGGGTAGCGAAAATTATACATTTAATTTCGATACAAATGTTAACAAAATTCTAAAAAGAATTAAATTTAGTTAAACTAAAAATAAAACTATTTTGGTATACTTTATCGTCATAAAAGCAGTGCAAAAAATAATGTTACGAGAAAACGATACAATAGTCAGCTGTAAAGTACTGGCCTCAAAGTACCTCTGGAAATCCAATATTCTCCAGTTAGCAAAAATATTCCTACTAGGCATTATATGAGACCTGAAAATTCAATTCAGTTTCTATTTTATCTGATTATCTATAATTAAGGAGACAACTATTGCCCTGTCAAATTAAGAAACTTCTCAAAAGACTCCCAAGATGTGGAGAAAGCTCCAATGTTCCGATATTTCGACCGCTGAGGTTCATAAAATGTCTCGTCAAATTAACGCTCCAGTAGTTTGCCAATAGAAGCGTTCCCTGTTAGGCTTAACTCTACGCCATTATCGGTAAATTCCAATTTTCAAACCACTTGCGGCTTTCAAATAAATTTAAAAACGAAAATTAAAGCTTAATTGTTTTATTAACCAAGTTTTGGAAGATAGTACAACATGGCGGTTTCATTTAATTTGTAGGTCTCGCATTTAAGGTGATTTTATTCTGATGTCAAGGAAAGGGAAATATAACTTGCAAGATGGCATTCGGTTGTTCTCTGTACCAACAATTTTACATATTTATGAGAGCTAGTTTTTTAGTATGAATTATAATCCTTATAAGTTAATGGATTAAAAAATGTCTCTAATTTCAAATGGTGTCTTAAATTGAAAACAATTCTTTAGATATTAGGTAAACGAAAAATATCTTAGATTTAAAAATTATTTCAAAATATATAATTAAATATGTCCTCTGTGAAATCCGTTTTAGATTCTAGAATAATATATGCTCAGCTGCATTTTCTGTGCTATTAAATACTTTCACTTTTTATTGAACTAACGTTGGCTGAATTTGTTTCTTTTTATCTTCCATTTAATATAATTAGCTATATTTGATCTTATGATGCAGGCGAATTTTGATCTTGTGGCAACAAAAAATATTTATGTTTAGAATTCTGTTAAATAGGCAATTGAATTTTCTAAAAGTTCTGTGTTATATCGAAATAGTAGTCAGATTAATTTATTGTTCAATTTTAAAATCTCAAAAAATTGATTTTCTATTAAAACAGAAATTTGCCATTTTAACAAATGCGGAAATAGTTTAATTTTGGATAGTTTTATGAGTGGACTTTTAAAATAGAAAATTATGTTTTTCATTGTGGTAATTTTAATATAAATATCGGTTAACATTTAAGTGCCACTCAACAGCTGCGTTACGTGCCTCAGACGCTTATATCCGTCCTTCTAAACATAGATTCTTTGAATTGTGATGCTCTGTTTAAAACTAGTTCTATGGATAAAGTAACATTAACAGTGTTTGCGAAGAATTTACTTATTTTGAAGAAGAAGTAAGGAAGGAATTTGAATGCGTATATTCCAGAATCCATGAAATTTATAGCTAAGCAATATTGCTTGTTTATCCATTTGAGTAGGCCGTGCTTTTTTATTCTTCTTTTGATCTCATTTCCGAAGAAAATGCAAAGAAAGTTCATCGAAGAAATGTGTTGTTTGTTCAAGGGAAAATATTTGCTGTGAATCCTGTTATCAATGCACTGGATGTGATTTTGATTTATGTGTTCACCCATGTTTCAGGATATATCACATAAAGTTGTACATAACATATCGCAAGTTATAACATTTTTAAAATTTAATGCTTTAACTCTAATAATACTGTAACTCTATAACTTTTTATTCTGTGTTATTTTTAATTTTATGCTGTAACTCTTACATTTTGCACACACATACACATTTCATATGTTCTTTTCTTTTTTTCTTCTTCTTTTTTTTTTTTTATTTCCTTTTTGAAAGTCAAAGTAACAGTTTTGAATTTGCCTGCTCTTTTTTACCAATAAACCGCTTAAAGACGCGCAATTGTGGGGAAAACGGTAGCACTAAAGAGGGGGGGATTTCATAAGTTTTCCACGGTAGCTCAGAGGTTAAATATCCAATAAAAATACTTTTATTAAGTGTAAACAAAACATTTTAAATTAGTAACAGTAAATCAATGAGAAAATAAATTAAATGTTATTTAAATTTTAAATAAAT
>BMAO01007852.1:0-25946 GCA_019973975.1 Trichonephila clavata
AGAAGGTAAAGATTTGCAAGGGAGGAAGCCAGTATACCATTGAGGATGGTTGTATTATGTACGGACTAAGGGTCTGTATTCCAAGGAAATTTCAGAAGAATGTTCTGGAAGAATTACATGCTGGACACTTAGGAATAGTAAAAATGAAGGCCATAGCTAGATCGTTTGTCTATTGGAAAAATATAGATAAAGATATTGAAGAAGCCGCAAAAAAACTTGTCGATTGTGCTAGATATAAGGCTGATTCCACAAAAGCTAAAGTTCATTACTGGGAATATCCCAGTATGCCTGGGAACGTATTCATATAGATTTGCCTGGACCAATTTTTGAACACGCGTTTTTCTGATCGTTGACGCTCATTCCAAATGTTTAGAAGTGTATCCTATGAAGACAACCACAACCAAGAAAACCATCGAATGTCTCGAGATAGTTTTGCAAGATTCGGATTACCTAGGGTACTTGTCAGCGATAATGAATCTCAGTTTACATCCTATGAATTTCAGCGATTTATGCAAAGAAATGGAGCTACGCACAAAATTAGTGCACCTTTCAAACCTTCTAGTAATGGACAAGCAGAATGCTAGTTGCTACTTTAAAGTAGTCATTAAGAGCTATGCATAAATACGAAGGTACTATACAACAGAAATTAAGTACATTTTTAATGCAATACCGAAAAGCTCCTAATGTAACTACAACGCACAGTCCAGCCATGTTATTCCTAAAAAGAGACATTAGAACGAGGATAGATTTACTTTTACCTGAATTGAAAACAAAAATTCAGGATAAATTACGAAGAGATAATTTTGAATTCCGAGATAGGAAATTTGATGTTGGAGATCGAGTGGCTGTGAGAGTTTACAGAGCAGCAAATACTAGATGGAAGTTTGGTACCATTGTAAACCAGGATGGCGTGCTCCACTACATCATTGATGTTCAAGGAACCTTGGTGAGACGACTTGTTGATCAGATCCGTCCAGTGGGTGATCAAGTGCAAGAAAACATCATCCCAATTATTTACCAGAGATTTCCATCAGCAGAGGTTCGAGAAAACAACTCTAATATTCAGTATGCAGAAACGGCGGAAGATATTTCTAAGTATCTGAACAAGGAATTGGGTTCACCTTCCGTAAAAGGAGTGCCATCAACTGATGTTGCGGTTCCAGATATATCACAGTCTTCAGCTAAAGACACTGACTCCGAGACGAGGAGTCCACCAGTTCCAGACAGGCCATCTCCTAGGCGTTCCGGGAGAATTAGGCGAGCTCTGGAGAAACTTGTTCTTTAAGGAGGGAGGAGATGTGGTATATTTAACTGCAAACCTTAGAGACTGTTAACTGTGACTGAGTGGAGGATTGTATGTAAATACCACGCAACTATGAGGAATGGATCTGTGAATATAAATGGTTGTACTGTGCAGTAAGATAGTTATTAAACTAATTTAAGAAGTAAACGTGCATCTATTATGTTTGAAACCCATAAACACAATAGTTGGCCACGAGGATGGGATGAAATTTTTGTTTATTTCCGCGTGCTTTGAAGAATCTTTTTTTGTGAAGAAGAAATTCTCTTGTGTGAAGCAAAACTCGGAATTCTTAAGTTCTCAGCTAGAGATGAAGTAAGAAGAAAAAATCATTTTCTTTTGGATAAGGTATTGTCTGAAGACGGCTCAAGGTAAAAAAAAAATTTCTTTTCTCTTTAATCGGGAGGAACCATGAAACAGCAAATCACAGAATTGCTCAGGCAGAATCAAGAACTGATTCGAGCGCTGCAAATTAGAGACCATTCTTCTAGTCATAAAGTAACTGTACAATTTGAAAAATTTGATGAAGAAAATGAAAATTTTGATAGTTTCATTGAAAGATTCGAAACTTACTTAGACGTACAGAAAGTACCAATAGCCAATAGAGCTAAGGTTTTTGTTTCGTCTCTTAGTGCGAAATTGTACCAGTTACTGAAAAATTTGCTGGCACCTGACATTCCTTCCGACCAAACGTTAGATAAGTTAAAAGATGCACTTAAAAAACATTTGACCCCCAAACCTTTGATTGTACCTTCTCGTCACAAATTTTTAAACCGAAAACAGAATGAAGGGGAAGGTATTAGTACTTACATTGCCGAGTTTAGAGCTCTAGCAATGAATTGTGATTATGATAAAGATATGTTGAATATTATGTTACGCGACGTATTTATTTGTAAGCGGGTTGTGGGATAAAAGGATTTTAGATCGATTATTTTAGGAAGATAATATTAATCTCGAAAAACGCTAAATATAGCACTGGCTATGGAAAAAGCTTTTAAAGGGGCAAATGATATTATGGGTCGAGGAATAAATTCAATGCAAACTTTTAAAAAACACATGGATAAAAAATCCAATTTTACAAAAAACCGAAAGAAAACATTATATTGTTCACGATGCACAGGTACCAACCATGCAAAAGAGAATTGTAGGTTTATTTCAAGTAAATGTAATTTCTGTGAGAAAATTGGACACATTCAGCAGGCATGCTTCGCATCTAAAAAGGCAAATTCGAAACCGGTTAAACAAAAACAGGTAACCCTATTAGAAGAAGTTGAGGATAAAAATAGAATTCCACTATACGAATTAAAAATTCAGGAATGTGTATTACACGAGGAAGAACTGAAACGACCTCCAATTATGATAAATTTAAAAATTGAAAACAAAAGGAAAATTTCAAATAAACAAATTAAACCTACAAATATAGTTTTTAAAACATATATAGGAGATTCATTAATACCATTAGGGTATGTTACTGTAGGGGTACAATATAAAAACCAAAAAGTAAACTTGAACTTATACATTGTGAAAGAAAACTTAGATACTATTCTGGGTCGGGAATGGCTCTATAAAATTCATTTAGATGGGCCGGCTATTAGAACAAAAACCGAACAAAATTTAAATAACCTTCTAATAGAGTATAAGGATATTTTCGACGATAAATTAGGAGAAATAAGCAATTATGAGGCTAAATTAAAACTCAGACCTGAAGTAAAACCTATTTTTTGTAGCGTTCGAACAGTACTCTTTGCTCTAAAAGGTAGAGTTGAAAACGAAATTGACAGACTTGAAAGATCATAGGTATCATAGAAAAAGTCGAAAGCTCTGAATGGGCAGCCCCAGTAGTTCCTGTTGTTAAAACCAATGGTAGTATAAGATTATGTGCCGATTATTCAGTAACCCTGAATCCAAATTTAATTGTCCCTCAGCATCCTTTACCAAGATTGGAAAAAATTTTGGTAGTTTAAATGGGGGGAAACAATTTACTAAATTAGATTTTAAGCATGCATATTTGCAAATAAATGTCCATCCCGAAAGTCAGAAATTAATGACTATAAATACCCACAAGGGATTATATGTTTGTAAAAGACTTATGTATATATGTATATATATATATATATGGAATAAATGGGGAACCTGCTATTTGGCAGCGCTATGATGACGGACTATTTCAGGGTATGGATGGAGTCGGTATTTATGGATGATGCTAGAATAACAGGGAGTGATAAAATTTCGCTTTTTACAGCTTATAAGGAATTTTTTAAGAAATGTAGAGAACACGGGCTAAAGCTTAATTTAAATAAAAGTAAGTTTTTCCAAAATGAAATAAATTTTCTTGGGCATTGAATCGATTCAAAAGGGTTACATAAAACTAACGAAAAAATCTCAGCCGTTGTTACTGCTCCTGTACCCAGGAATGTTCATGAAGTAAAAAGTTACTTAGGGTTAGTTAATTTTTACGGGAAATTTTGTGAACATTTAGCTACTATTGCTAATCCTCTTAATAATTTGACAAAGAAAAATGTTAGATTTTTATGGTCGAAGGATTGCCAGGTTGCCTTTGAGCAAATAAAGAAGGAAATATGTTCACCTAAAGTTTTGGTGCATTATGATCCTAACCTACCTTTAACTTTGTGACGGGTCTATCCGCGTTAATTTCCAAACTAATCCTCTTGGGTAACTTTGGGGCCAGCATTTATTCTATTTCACAGCCTCTTCGGGAAAAACTCGAGATAGTTATATGTTAATTAGTTCGACTATATAAAGTCTAGATTTCGTAAGAGTGAGATAGAGAAGGAATTGCCAAACTAAATGTAAGTATCGTCTATGGATCATTTCAACAAGCTTTGCGCGTATTTGATAGTATTATAGTAAAGTACTAGATTAATCATTAAAGGAATCAAAACAATTAGGTTTAGTACCGACCTGAAGTTAACAAGAGTTTGTCTCCTTGTCAATTCTCTGATAGCTGAGATTACTTAGACGGGAATATTAGATTTGAATGTTAGATTTGAGTATTAGATTTGAGTATCAGGATTAATCTAGGTATTAGAGAATCACTCCAAGGTTTCCACTTATAAATTGAACTTGTGCTTGTTAATTGTGTTTGTCTGTCTTCAATAAATAATTATTGTTATGGCTTTTGTTGGTGATGATGTGTTTCCTCCTACACTAGGCGCGTCGGGCAATGTGAACTCAGTCCAAGATAGGACTGGGCCACGACAACTTTAGCTAGTGATGCATCTCCAGTTGGTATTGGTTGTGTTTTGTCACACGTATATCCAGATAGCTCTGAACGTCCGATCGCGTTCGCATCAGGAACTTTATCCGGGTCCGAGAAAAAATACTCCCAAATTGATAAAGAAGCTCTTTCAATAGTTGGGCAGTAAAAAAGTTTTATCTATATTTGAAAGGTAGAAGATTCACTTTGATAACGGATCACAAACCTTTGGTAGCTATTTTTGGTTCGAAAAGAGGTTTACCAGTGTTTGCAGCTACCAGGCTTTTACATTATGCGCTAATTTTGCAGTCATTTGAGTTTGATATAATATTCCGTAAAACGATTGAACACGGAAATGCAGACTTTCTTTCTCGGTTACCAAAAACATCAGAAGAGTTGGAGGTTAAAGATGACATCACAATATTTCAGATGTCACAGATTGAAGCATTACCTGTTACTTCTAAGGAGTTACGACATGAGACGGGTAAAGATTTAGAGCTGGGTCCATTCTTAAAAGCCTTAAGAGAAGGTAAAGATTTGCAAGGGAGGAAGCCCAGTATACCATTGAGGATGGTTGTATTATGTACGAACTAAGTGTCTGTATTCCAAGGAAATTTCAGAAGAATGTTCTGGAAGAATTACATGCTGGACACTTAGGAATAGTAAAAATGAAGGCCATAGCTAGATCGTTTGTCTATTGGAAAAATATAGATAAAGATATTGAAGAAGCCGCAAAAAACTGTGTCGATTGTGCTAGATATAAGGCTGATTCCACAAAAGCTAAAGTTCATTACTGGGAATATCCCAGTATGCCCTGGGAACGTATTCATATAGATTTGCCTGGACCAATTTTTGAACACGCGTTTTTTCTGATCGTTGACGCTCATTCCAAATGTTTAGAAGTGTATCCTATGAAGGCAACCACAACCAAGAAAACCATCGAATGTCTTCGAGATAGTTTTGCAAGATTCGGATTACCTAGGGTACTTGTCAGCGATAATGAATCTCAGTTTACATCCTATGAATTTCAGCGATTTATGCAAAGAAATGGAGCTACGCACAAAATTAGTGCACCTTTCAAACCTTCTAGTAATGGACAAGCAGAATGCTAGTTGCTACTTTAAAGTAGTCATTAAGAGCTATGCATAAATACGAAGGTACTATACAACAGAAATTAAGTACATTTTTAATGCAATACCGAAAAGCTCCTAATGTAACTACAACGCACAGTCCAGCCATGTTATTCCTAAAAAGAGACATTAGAACGAGGATAGATTTACTTTTACCTGAATTGAAAACAAAAATTCAGGATAAATTACGAAGAGATAATTTTGAATTCCGAGATAGGAAATTTGATGTTGGAGATCGAGTGGCTGTGAGAGTTTACAGAGCAGCAAATACTAGATGGAAGTTTGGTACCATTGTAAACCAGGATGGCGTGCTCCACTACATCATTGATGTTCAAGGAACCTTGGTGAGACGACTTGTTGATCAGATCCGTCCAGTGGGTGATCAAGTGCAAGAAAACATCATCCCAATTATTTACCAGAGATTTCCATCAGCAGAGGTTCGAGAAAACAACTCTAATATTCAGTATGCAGAAACGGCGGAAGATATTTCTAAGTATCTGAACAAGGAATTGGGTTCACCTTCCGTAAAAGGAGTGCCATCAACTGATGTTGCGGTTCCAGATATATCACAGTCTTCAGCTAAAGACACTGACTCCGAGACGAGGAGTCCACCAGTTCCAGACAGGCCATCTCCTAGGCGTTCCGGGAGAATTAGGCGAGCTCTGGAGAAACTTGTTCTTTAAGGAGGGAGGAGATGTGGTATATTTAACTGCGACCCTTAGAGACTGTTAACTGTGACTGAGTGGAGGATTGTATGTAAATACCACGCAACTATGAGGAATGGATCTGTGAATATAAATGGTTGTACTGTGCAGTAAGATAGTTATTAAACTAATTTAAGAAGTAAACGTGCATCTATTATGTTTGAAACCCATAAACACAATAGTTGGCCACGAGGATGGGATGAAATTTTTGTTTATTTCCGCGTGCTTTGAAGAATCTTTTTTTGTGAAGAAGAAATTCTCTTGTGTGAAGCAAAACTCGGAATTCTTAAGTTCTCAGCTAGAGATGAAGTAAGAAGAAAAAATCATTTTCTTTTGGATAAGGTATTGTCTGAAGACGGCTCAAGGTAAAAAAAAAATTTCTTTTCTCTTTAATCGGGAGGAACCATGAAACAGCAAATCACAGAATTGCTCAGGCAGAATCAAGAACTGATTCGAGCGCTGCAAATTAGAGACCATTCTTCTAGTCATAAAGTAACTGTACAATTTGAAAAATTTGATGAAGAAAATGAAAATTTTGATAGTTTCATTGAAAGATTCGAAACTTACTTAGACGTACAGAAAGTACCAATAGCCAATAGAGCTAAGGTTTTTGTTTCGTCTCTTAGTGCGAAATTGTACCAGTTACTGAAAAATTTGCTGGCACCTGACATTCCTTCCGACCAAACGTTAGATAAGTTAAAAGATGCACTTAAAAAACATTTGACCCCCAAACCTTTGATTGTACCTTCTCGTCACAAATTTTTAAACCGAAAACAGAATGAAGGGGAAGGTATTAGTACTTACATTGCCGAGTTTAGAGCTCTAGCAATGAATTGTGATTATGATAAAGATATGTTGAATATTATGTTACGCGACGTATTTATTTGTAAGCGGGTTGTGGGATAAAAGGATTTTAGATCGATTATTTTAGGAAGATAATATTAATCTCGAAAAACGCTAAATATAGCACTGGCTATGGAAAAAGCTTTTAAAGGGGCAAATGATATTATGGGTCGAGGAATAAATTCAATGCAAACTTTTAAAAAACACATGGATAAAAAATCCAATTTTACAAAAAACCAAAAGAAAACATTATATTGTTCACGATGTACAGGTACCAACCATGCAAAAGAGAATTGTAGGTTTATTTCAAGTAAATGTAATTTCTGTGAGAAAATTGGTCACATTCAGCAGGCATGCTTCGCATCTAAAAAGGCAAATTCGAAACGGGTTAAACAAAAACAGGTAACCCTATTAGAAGAAGTTGAGGATAAAAATAGAATTCCACTATACGAATTAAAAATTCAGGAATGTGTATTACACGAGGAAGAACTGAAACGACCTCCAATTATGATAAATTTAAAAATTGAAAACAAAAGGAAAATTTCAGGAAAATTTCAAATAAACAAATTAAACCTACAAATATAGTTTTTAAAACATATATAGGAGATTCATTAATACCATTAGGATATGTTACTGTAGGGGTACAATATAAAAACCAAAAAGTAAACTTGAACTTATACATTGTGAAAGAAAACTTAGATACTATTCTGGGTCGGGAATGGCTCTATAAAATTCATTTAGATGGGCCGGCTATTAGAACAAAAACCGAACAAAATTTAAATAACCTTCTAATAGAGTATAAGGATATTTTCGACGATAAATTAGGAGAAATAAGCAATTATGAGGCTAAATTAAAACTCAGACCTGAAGTAAAACCTATTTTTTGTAGCGTTCGAACAGTACTCTTTGCTCTAAAAGGTAGAGTTGAAAACGAAATTGACAGACTTGAAAGATCATAGGTATCATAGAAAAAGTCGAAAGCTCTGAATGGGCAGCCCCAGTAGTTCCTGTTGTTAAAACCAATGGTAGTTATAAGATTATGTGCCGATTATTCAGTAACCCTGAATCCAAATTTAATTGTCCCTCAGCATCCTTTACCAAGATTGGAAAAATTTTTGGTAGTTTAAATGGGGGAAAACAATTTACTAAATTAGATTTTAAGCATGCATATTTGCAAATAAAAGTCCATCCCGAAAGTCAGAAATTAATGACTATAAATACCCACAAGGGATTATATGTTTGTAAAAGACTTATGTATATGTATATATATATATATATATACTAGCTGTTACCCGCCCGCTTCGCTGGGTATTTCATGATGTTTTATAAATTTTTACTGCTTATATATATGTATAAATTATTGATATCTAAGTCCTAGCATTAAGAATTCGATTGAATTGAAAAATATACTTATACCGGTAACTGTCACCTGTTGATAAAAAAAAAAGGGCAGAACTCATCTAATTTGTATTTTCTAAAAATCTCTAAAATTGAAGCATAGAATGATGTTTGCTCTTTCGTAACTCAAAAACCAAATGGATTCCCACAAAACCAATTTTCGGTGGATCTCTACTCCGTAAATTGAACATGCAAGCCAAATTTCAAGTCTAAATCTAACAGAAAAAAGCAAAAGTTTTACTATCAATATCCCCGTAATCCCGTTGAGAGCCGTTTTCCAAAATTACCGCTCTTAGCGGATTTCAATTCAACAAAAGAAAAACGCAAACCAAATTTCATTATTATAGTCCTTGTAGCTCGAAAAAAGTAATTTTTTTGTCAATACGTCCCAGTAACCCCCTGCAACCCCCAGAACTTGCTTTGATTAAAATTTATTCTTAGTGGATCCCTATTCAACAAAAGAAACATGCTTAACAAATTTCAAGTATATGGGTCTAACAATTAAAAACAGGAATTTTTTTCTGTAACTCCTCTTGACCCCGCGCAAACATCTTTGGGGGTCAATTTTCATTTTACTCTTTGTTAGAGGAACTCCATTTCATGAAAGGAACATACCTACCAATTTTCAAGCAGGATGATCAAGTAGTTTAAAAATGGAAATATTTATCGATTACGCCTCTTAATCTCCCGAAATTAAACTTAGTAGTTGATATTCGCGAAACCCATTTTGTAGCGGTTCTCTACTTTACGAAAGGAATCTGCTTATCAAATTTCAAGACTGTACGTCGAACAGTTTAAAAATGGGGATAATTGTCTATAACGCCACTTGAGCCCCCGCAACGCCACTTCTGGGTATGTTTTCATAAAAACCATTTTGTAGGGGAATTGCACTCTATGAAAGGAATCTGCTTAGCAAAATTTGAAGACTGTGCGTCCAATTATTTAAAAATGCAAAAAAATTATCAATAACGCCCCTTGAACCCTCGCAACACCACCTAGGGGTCGATTTTCACAAAACACATTTTGCAGTGTATTTCTATCCTATGAGAGGAATCTGCTAACCAAATTTCAAGACTATGAGTCTAATAGTTTAAAAGAAGAAATAATTATTTATATCTGCCCTTAACCCCCCGCAACACCCCTTGGGGGTCAATTTTCTCCAAACCCGTTTTGTAGCGGATATTTACTCCATGAAAGAAACATTCCTACCAATTTTCAAGCAGGTAGGTCAAATAGTTTAAAAACGAAAATATTTATCTCTTACGCCATTTATTCCCCTGCAACGCCACTTAGAGATCTGTTTTCACAAAACCTTCTTATAGCTGATCTCTACTCTATGAAAGAAATCTCTTTATCAAATATAAAGACTGTGCGTCTAATAGTTTAAAAATGGAAATAATTATCTATAACGCCCCTTAAGTCCCCTCAACGCCACTTGGGGGCAATTTTCACGAAACCCATTTTTAGCGTATATCTACCCTATGAGAAGAATCTGCTTACTAAGTTTCAGGACTGTACGTCTAATAACTTAAAAATAAAAATTTATAACGCCCCTTAAACCCCCCGCCCCCGCAACACCCCTTGGGGGTCTTGTGAGGATTTTTTGAAATGTTCGACACACGGGAAAAATTATTAATTATTAAGTATTTTGAGTGTTTTATTAAAGTTTGTTCAAAAAAGTTTTTGGCTTTTTATTTTTTAAATCACTGATATTAAAAGTTTTAAAAATAATTTTTATTTAAACGCAACGATATTGATTCATTTCACAGTATGAAATTCAAAAAGAAAATAATACTATGTGATAAAAATATATTTAAAAATATTTCCTTATAATTTTTATGATATTTTTTTTCTTATATTCTACTGTTCTTCAATAAATCAATCTTTAAGAATAAAAAAAAACCATCGGTTGTGATGAGTTATATGAGGGAATTCCCCTTTTTCTACGCAGCGAGACTCAAAACTACCTCAACTTTTCCCATCTTCCAAACACAAAGCTAACGCAACGTGAATGACCTTGACGAAATTCAGAAATAACGTCGAGAGAACCGAATGAGCATCCCTTACGGGAATCTGGCAACGTTTTTTCAGGATTCTTCACATTTCCGGCTATAAAAAAATTATGGCGTGATAAATTGAAATGAAAACCATCCTATCTCTCAAGTTGGATCGAACTGCACATGGTGTGCAAATTTTATTATAATCGGTTAAGTGGTTCAGGAGTCCATTGAGGACAAACATTGTGACGCGAGATTTATATATATAAAGATATATATATATGGATTAAATGGGGAACCTGCTATTTGGCAGCGCTATGATGACGGACTATTTCAGGGTATGGATGGAGTCAAAGTATTTATGGATGATGCTAGAATAACAAGGAGTGATAAAATTTCGCTTTTTACAGCTTATAAGGAATTTTTTAAGAAATGTAGAGAACACGGGCTAAAGCTTAATTTAAATAAAAGTAAGTTTTTCCAAAATGAAATAAATTTTCTTGGGCATTGAATCGATTCAAAAGGGTTACATAAATCTAACGAAAAAATCTCAGCCGTTGTTACTGCTCCTGTACCCAGGAATGTTCATGAAGTAAAAAGTTACTTAGGGTTAGTTAATTTTTACGGGAAATTTTGTGAACATTTAGCTACTATTGCTAATCCTCTTAATATAATTTGACAAAGAAAAATGTTAGATTTTTATGGTCGAAGGATTGCCAGGTTGCCTTTGAGCAAATAAAGAAGGAAATATGTTCACCTAAAGTTTTGGTGCATTATGATCCTAACCTACCTTTAACTTTGTGACGGGTCTATCCGCGTTAATTTCCAAACTAATCCTCTTGGGTAACTTTAGGGCCAGCATTTATTCTATTTCACAGCCTCTTCGGGAAAAACTCGAGATAGTTATATGTTAATTAGTTCGACTATATAAAGTCTAGATTTCGTAAGAGTGAGATAGAGAAGGAATTGCCAAACTAAATGTAAGTATCGTCTATGGATCATTTCAACAAGCTTTGCGCGTATTTGATAGTATTATAGTAAAGTACTAGATTAATCATTAAAGGAATCAAAACAATTAGGTTTAGTACCGACCTGAAGTTAACAAGAGTTTGTCTCCTTGTCAATTCTCTGATAGCTGAGATTACTTAGACGGGAATATTAGATTTGAATGTTAGATTTGAGTATTAGATTTGAGTATCAGGATTAATCTAGGTATTAGAGAATCACTCCAAGGTTTCCACTTATAAATTGAACTTGTGCTTGTTAATTGTGTTTGTCTGTCTTCAATAAATAATTATTGTTATGGCTTTTGTTGGTGATGATGTGTTTCCTCCTACACTAGGCGCGTCGGGCAATGTGAACTCAGTCCAAGATAGGACTGGGCCACGACAACTTTAGCTAGTGATGCATCTCCAGTTGGTATTGGTTGTGTTTTGTCACACGTATATCCAGATAGCTCTGAACGTCCGATCGCGTTCGCATCAGGAACTTTATCCGGGTCCGAGAAAAAATACTCCCAAATTGATAAAGAAGCTCTTTCAATAGTTGGGCAGTAAAAAAGTTTTATCTATATTTGAAAGGTAGAAGATTCACTTTGATAACGGATCACAAACCTTTGGTAGCTATTTTTGGTTCGAAAAGAGGTTTACCAGTGTTTGCAGCTACCAGGCTTTTACATTATGCGCTAGTTTTGCAGTCATTTGAGTTTGATATAATATTCCGTAAAACGATTGAACACGGAAATGCAGACTTTCTTTCTCGGTTACCAAAAACATCAGAAGAGTTGGAGGTTAAAGATGACATCACAATATTTCAGATGTCACAGATTGAAGCATTACCTGTTACTTCTAAGGAGTTACGACATGAGACGGGTAAAGATTTAGAGCTGGGTCCATTCTTAAAAGCCTTAAGAGAAGGTAAAGATTTGCAAGGGAGGAAGCCCAGTATACCATTGAGGATGGTTGTATTATGTACGAACTAAGTGTCTGTATTCCAAGGAAATTTCAGAAGAATGTTCTGGAAGAATTACATGCTGGACACTTAGGAATAGTAAAAATGAAGGCCATAGCTAGATCGTTTGTCTATTGGAAAAATATAGATAAAGATATTGAAGAAGCCGCAAAAAACTGTGTCGATTGTGCTAGATATAAGGCTGATTCCACAAAAGCTAAAGTTCATTACTGGGAATATCCCAGTATGCCCTGGGAACGTATTCATATAGATTTGCCTGGACCAATTTTTGAACACGCGTTTTTTCTGATCGTTGACGCTCATTCCAAATGTTTAGAAGTGTATCCTATGAAGGCAACCACAACCAAGAAAACCATCGAATGTCTTCGAGATAGTTTTGCAAGATTCGGATTACCTAGGGTACTTGTCAGCGATAATGAATCTCAGTTTACATCCTATGAATTTCAGCGATTTATGCAAAGAAATGGAGCTACGCACAAAATTAGTGCACCTTTCAAACCTTCTAGTAATGGACAAGCAGAATGCTAGTTGCTACTTTAAAGTAGTCATTAAGAGCTATGCATAAATACGAAGGTACTATACAACAGAAATTAAGTACATTTTTAATGCAATACCGAAAAGCTCCTAATGTAACTACAACGCACAGTCCAGCCATGTTATTCCTAAAAAGAGACATTAGAACGAGGATAGATTTACTTTTACCTGAATTGAAAACAAAAATTCAGGATAAATTACGAAGAGATAATTTTGAATTCCGAGATAGGAAATTTGATGTTGGAGATCGAGTGGCTGTGAGAGTTTACAGAGCAGCAAATACTAGATGGAAGTTTGGTACCATTGTAAACCAGGATGGCGTGCTCCACTACATCATTGATGTTCAAGGAACCTTGGTGAGACGACTTGTTGATCAGATCCGTCCAGTGGGTGATCAAGTGCAAGAAAACATCATCCCAATTATTTACCAGAGATTTCCATCAGCAGAGGTTCGAGAAAACAACTCTAATATTCAGTATGCAGAAACGGCGGAAGATATTTCTAAGTATCTGAACAAGGAATTGGGTTCACCTTCCGTAAAAGGAGTGCCATCAACTGATGTTGCGGTTCCAGATATATCACAGTCTTCAGCTAAAGACACTGACTCCGAGACGAGGAGTCCACCAGTTCCAGACAGGCCATCTCCTAGGCGTTCCGGGAGAATTAGGCGAGCTCTGGAGAAACTTGTTCTTTAAGGAGGGAGGAGATGTGGTATATTTAACTGCGACCCTTAGAGACTGTTAACTGTGACTGAGTGGAGGATTGTATGTAAATACCACGCAACTATGAGGAATGGATCTGTGAATATAAATGGTTGTACTGTGCAGTAAGATAGTTATTAAACTAATTTAAGAAGTAAACGTGCATCTATTATGTTTGAAACCCATAAACACAATAGTTGGCCACGAGGATGGGATGAAATTTTTGTTTATTTCCGCGTGCTTTGAAGAATCTTTTTTTGTGAAGAAGAAATTCTCTTGTGTGAAGCAAAACTCGGAATTCTTAAGTTCTCAGCTAGAGATGAAGTAAGAAGAAAAAATCATTTTCTTTTGGATAAGGTATTGTCTGAAGACGGCTCAAGGTAAAAAAAAAATTTCTTTTCTCTTTAATCGGGAGGAACCATGAAACAGCAAATCACAGAATTGCTCAGGCAGAATCAAGAACTGATTCGAGCGCTGCAAATTAGAGACCATTCTTCTAGTCATAAAGTAACTGTACAATTTGAAAAATTTGATGAAGAAAATGAAAATTTTGATAGTTTCATTGAAAGATTCGAAACTTACTTAGACGTACAGAAAGTACCAATAGCCAATAGAGCTAAGGTTTTTGTTTCGTCTCTTAGTGCGAAATTGTACCAGTTACTGAAAAATTTGCTGGCACCTGACATTCCTTCCGACCAAACGTTAGATAAGTTAAAAGATGCACTTAAAAAACATTTGACCCCCAAACCTTTGATTGTACCTTCTCGTCACAAATTTTTAAACCGAAAACAGAATGAAGGGGAAGGTATTAGTACTTACATTGCCGAGTTTAGAGCTCTAGCAATGAATTGTGATTATGATAAAGATATGTTGAATATTATGTTACGCGACGTATTTATTTGTAAGCGGGTTGTGGGATAAAAGGATTTTAGATCGATTATTTTAGGAAGATAATATTAATCTCGAAAAACGCTAAATATAGCACTGGCTATGGAAAAAGCTTTTAAAGGGGCAAATGATATTATGGGTCGAGGAATAAATTCAATGCAAACTTTTAAAAAACACATGGATAAAAAATCCAATTTTACAAAAAACCAAAAGAAAACATTATATTGTTCACGATGTACAGGTACCAACCATGCAAAAGAGAATTGTAGGTTTATTTCAAGTAAATGTAATTTCTGTGAGAAAATTGGTCACATTCAGCAGGCATGCTTCGCATCTAAAAAGGCAAATTCGAAACGGGTTAAACAAAAACAGGTAACCCTATTAGAAGAAGTTGAGGATAAAAATAGAATTCCACTATACGAATTAAAAATTCAGGAATGTGTATTACACGAGGAAGAACTGAAACGACCTCCAATTATGATAAATTTAAAAATTGAAAACGAAAGGAAAATTTCAGGAAAATTTCAAATAAACAAATTAAACCTACAAATATAGTTTTTAAAACATATATAGGAGATTCATTAATACCATTAGGATATGTTACTGTAGGGGTACAATATAAAAACCAAAAAGTAAACTTGAACTTATACATTGTGAAAGAAAACTTAGATACTATTCTGGGTCGGGAATGGCTCTATAAAATTCATTTAGATGGGCCGGCTATTAGAACAAAAACCGAACAAAATTTAAATAACCTTCTAATAGAGTATAAGGATATTTTCGACGATAAATTAGGAGAAATAAGCAATTATGAGGCTAAATTAAAACTCAGACCTGAAGTAAAACCTATTTTTTGTAGCGTTCGAACAGTACTCTTTGCTCTAAAAGGTAGAGTTGAAAACGAAATTGACAGACTTGAAAGATCATAGGTATCATAGAAAAAGTCGAAAGCTCTGAATGGGCAGCCCCAGTAGTTCCTGTTGTTAAAACCAATGGTAGTATAAGATTATGTGCCGATTATTCAGTAACCCTGAATCCAAATTTAATTGTCCCTCAGCATCCTTTACCAAGATTGGAAAATTTTTTGGTAGTTTAAATGGGGGAAAACAATTTACTAAATTAGATTTTAAGCATGCATATTTGCAAATAAAAGTCCATCCCGAAAGTCAGAAATTAATGACTATAAATACCCACAAGGGATTATATGTTTGTAAAAGACTTATGTATATGTATGTATATATATGGATTAAATGGGGAACCTGCTATTTGGCAGCGCTATGATGACGGACTATTTCAGGGTATGGATGGAGTCAAAGTATTTATGGATGATGCTAGAATAACAGGGAGTGATAAAATTTCGCTTTTTACAGCTTATAAGGAATTTTTTAAGAAATGTAGAGAACACGGGCTAAAGCTTAATTTAAATAAAAGTAAGTTTTTCCAAAATGAAATAAATTTTCTTGGGCATTGAATCGATTCAAAAGGGTTACATAAAACTAACGAAAAAATCTCAGACGTTGTTACTGCTCCTGTACCCAGGAAAGTTCATGAAGTAAAAAGTTACTTAGGGTTAGTTAATTTTTACGGGAAATTTTGTGAATATTTAGCTACTATTGCTAATCCTCTTAATAATTTGACAAAGAAAAATGTTAGATTTTTATGGTCGAAGGATTGCCAGGTTGCCTTTGAGCAAATAAAGAAGGAAATATGTTCACCTAAAGTTTTGGTGCATTATGATCCTAACCTACCTTTAACTTTGTGACGGGTCTATCCGCGTTAATTTCCAAACTAATCCTCTTAGGTAACTTTGGGGCCAACATTTATTCTATTTCACAGCCTCTTCGGGAAAAACTCGAGATAGTTATATGTTAATTAGTTCGACTATATAAAGTCTAGATTTCGTAAGAGTGAGATAGAGAAAAGGAATTGCCAAACTAAATGTAAGTATCGTCTATGGATCATTTCAACAAGCTTTGCGCGTATTTGATAGTATTATAGTAAAGTACTAGATTAATCATTAAAGGAATCAAAACAATTAGGTTTAGTACCGACCTGAAGTTAACAAGAGTTTGTCTCCTTGTCAATTCTCTGATAGCTGAGATTACTTAGACGGGAATATTAGATTTGAATGTTAGATTTGAGTATTAGATTTGAGTATCAGGATTAATCTAGGTATTAGAGAATCACTCCAAGGTTTCCACTTATAAATTGAACTTGTGCTTGTTAATTGTGTTTGTCTGTCTTCAATAAATAATTATTGTTATGGCTTTTGTTGGTGATGATGTGTTTCCTCCTACACTAGGCGCGTCGGGCAATGTGAACTCAGTCCAAGATAGGACTGGGCCACGACAACTTTAGCTAGTGATGCATCTCCAGTTGGTATTGGTTGTGTTTTGTCACACGTATATCCAGATAGCTCTGAACGTCCGATCGCGTTCGCATCAGGAACTTTATCCGGGTCCGAGAAAAAATACTCCCAAATTGATAAAGAAGCTCTTTCAATAGTTGGGCAGTAAAAAAGTTTTATCTATATTTGAAAGGTAGAAGATTCACTTTGATAACGGATCACAAACCTTTGGTAGCTATTTTGGTTCGAAAAGAGGTTTACCAGTGTTTGCAGCTACCAGGCTTTTACATTATGCGCTAGTTTTGCAGTCATTTGAGTTTGATATAATATTCCGTAAAACGATTGAACACGGAAATGCAGACTTTCTTTCTCGGTTACCAAAAACATCAGAAGAGTTGGAGGTTAAAGATGACATCACAATATTTCAGATGTCACAGATTGAAGCATTACCTGTTACTTCTAAGGAGTTACGACATGAGACGGGTAAAGATTTAGAGCTGGGTCCATTCTTAAAAGCCTTAAGAGAAGGTAAAGATTTGCAAGGGAGGAAGCCCAGTATACCATTGAGGATGGTTGTATTATGTACGAACTAAGTGTCTGTATTCCAAGGAAATTTCAGAAGAATGTTCTGGAAGAATTACATGCTGGACACTTAGGAATAGTAAAAATGAAGGCCATAGCTAGATCGTTTGTCTATTGGAAAAATATAGATAAAGATATTGAAGAAGCCGCAAAAAACTGTGTCGATTGTGCTAGATATAAGGCTGATTCCACAAAAGCTAAAGTTCATTACTGGGAATATCCCAGTATGCCCTGGGAACGTATTCATATAGATTTGCCTGGACCAATTTTTGAACACGCGTTTTTTCTGATCGTTGACGCTCATTCCAAATGTTTAGAAGTGTATCCTATGAAGGCAACCACAACCAAGAAAACCATCGAATGTCTTCGAGATAGTTTTGCAAGATTCGGATTACCTAGGGTACTTGTCAGCGATAATGAATCTCAGTTTACATCCTATGAATTTCAGCGATTTATGCAAAGAAATGGAGCTACGCACAAAATTAGTGCACCTTTCAAACCTTCTAGTAATGGACAAGCAGAATGCTAGTTGCTACTTTAAAGTAGTCATTAAGAGCTATGCATAAATACGAAGGTACTATACAACAGAAATTAAGTACATTTTTAATGCAATACCGAAAAGCTCCTAATGTAACTACAACGCACAGTCCAGCCATGTTATTCCTAAAAAGAGACATTAGAACGAGGATAGATTTACTTTTACCTGAATTGAAAACAAAAATTCAGGATAAATTACGAAGAGATAATTTTGAATTCCGAGATAGGAAATTTGATGTTGGAGATCGAGTGGCTGTGAGAGTTTACAGAGCAGCAAATACTAGATGGAAGTTTGGTGTACCATTGTAAACCAGGATGGCGTGCTCCACTACATCATTGATGTTCAAGGAACCTTGGTGAGACGACTTGTTGATCAGATCCGTCCAGTGGGTGATCAAGTGCAAGAAAACATCATCCCAATTATGTACCAGAGATTTCCATCAGCAGAGGTTCGAGAAAACAACTCTAATATTCAGTATGCAGAAACGGCGGAAGATATTTCTAAGTATCTGAACAAGGAATTGGGTTCACCTTCCGTAAAAGGAGTGCCATCAACTGATGTTGCGGTTCCAGATATATCACAGTCTTCAGCTAAAGACACTGACTCCGAGACGAGGAGTCCACCAGTTCCAGACAGGCCATCTCCTAGGCGTTCCGGGAGAATTAGGCGAGCTCTGGAGAAACTTGTTCTTTAAGGAGGGAGGAGATGTGGTATATTTAACTGCGACCCTTAGAGACTGTTAACTGTGACTGAGTGGAGGATTGTATGTAAATACCACGCAACTATGAGGAATGGATCTGTGAATATAAATGGTTGTACTGTGCAGTAAGATAGTTATTAAACTAATTTAAGAAGTAAACGTGCATCTATTATGTTTGAAACCCATAAACACAATAGTTGGCCACGAGGATGGGATGAAATTTTTGTTTATTTCCGCGTGCTTTGAAGAATCTTTTTTTGTGAAGAAGAAATTCTTTTGTGTGAAGCAAAACTCGGAATTCTTAAGTTCTCAGCTAGAGATGAAGTAAGAAGAAAAAATCATTTTCTTTTGGATAAGGTATTGTCTGAAGACGGCTCAAGGTAAAAAAAAAATTTCTTTTCTCTTTAATCGGGAGGAACCATGAAACAGCAAATCACAGAATTGCTCAGGCAGAATCAAGAACTGATTCGAGCGCTGCAAATTAGAGACCATTCTTCTAGTCATAAAGTAACTGTACAATTTGAAAAATTTGATGAAGAAAATGAAAATTTTGATAGTTTCATTGAAAGATTCGAAACTTACTTAGACGTACAGAAAGTACCAATAGCCAATAGAGCTAAGGTTTTTGTTTCGTCTCTTAGTGCGAAATTGTACCAGTTACTGAAAAATTTGCTGGCACCTGACATTCCTTCCGACCAAACGTTAGATAAGTTAAAAGATGCACTTAAAAAACATTTGACCCCCAAACCTTTGATTGTACCTTCTCGTCACAAATTTTTAAACCGAAAACAGAATGAAGGGGAAGGTATTAGTACTTACATTGCCGAGTTTAGAGCTCTAGCAATGAATTGTGATTATGATAAAGATATGTTGAATATTATGTGTTACGCGACGTATTTATTTGTAAGCGGGTTGTGGGATAAAAAGGATTTTAGATCGATTATTTTAGGAAGATAATATTAATCTCGAAAAACGCTAAATATAGCACTGGCTATGGAAAAAGCTTTTAAAGGGGCAAATGATATTATGGGTCGAGGAATAAATTCAATGCAAACTTTTAAAAAACACATGGATAAAAAATCCAATTTTACAAAAAACCAAAAGAAAACATTATATTGTTCACGATGTACAGGTACCAACCATGCAAAAGAGAATTGTAGGTTTATTTCAAGTAAATGTAATTTCTGTGAGAAAATTGGTCACATTCAGCAGGCATGCTTCGCATCTAAAAAGGCAAATTCGAAACGGGTTAAACAAAAACAGGTAACCCTATTAGAAGAAGTTGAGGATAAAAATAGAATTCCACTATACGAATTAAAAATTCAGGAATGTGTATTACACGAGGAAGAACTGAAACGACCTCCAATTATGATAAATTTAAAAATTGAAAACAAAAGGAAAATTTCAGGAAAATTTCAAATAAACAAATTAAACCTACAAATATAGTTTTTAAAACATATATAGGAGATTCATTAATACCATTAGGATATGTTACTGTAGGGGTACAATATAAAAACCAAAAAGTAAACTTGAACTTATACATTGTGAAAGAAAACTTAGATACTATTCTGGGTCGGGAATGGCTCTATAAAATTCATTTAGATGGGCCGGCTATTAGAACAAAAACCGAACAAAATTTAAATAACCTTCTAATAGAGTATAAGGATATTTTCGACGATAAATTAGGAGAAATAAGCAATTATGAGGCTAAATTAAAACTCAGACCTGAAGTAAAACCTATTTTTTGTAGCGTTCGAACAGTACTCTTTGCTCTAAAAGGTAGAGTTGAAAACGAAATTGACAGACTTGAAAGATCATAGGTATCATAGAAAAAGTCGAAAGCTCTGAATGGGCAGCCCCAGTAGTTCCTGTTGTTAAAACCAATGGTAGTATAAGATTATGTGCCGATTATTCAGTAACCCTGAATCCAAATTTAATTGTCCCTCAGCATCCTTTACCAAGATTGGAAAAATTTTTGGTAGTTTAAATGGGGGAAAACAATTTACTAAATTAGATTTTAAGCATGCATATTTGCAAATAAAAGTCCATCCCGAAAGTCAGAAATTAATGACTATAAATACCCACAAGGGATTATATGTTTGTAAAAGACTTATGTATATGTATATATATATATATATATACTAGCTGTTACCCGCCCGCTTCGCTGGGTATTTCATGATGTTTTATAAATTTTTACTGCTTATATATATGTATAAATTATTGATATCTAAGTCCTAGCATTAAGAATTCGATTGAATTGAAAAATATACTTATACCGGTAACTGTCACCTGTTGATAAAAAAAAAGGGCAGAACTCATCTAATTTGTATTTTCTAAAAATCTCTAAAATTGAAGCATAGAATGATGTTTGCTCTTTCGTAACTCAAAAACCAAATGGATTCCCACAAAACCAATTTTCGGTGGATCTCTACTCCGTAAATTGAACATGCAAGCCAAATTTCAAGTCTAAATCTAACAGAAAAAAGCAAAAGTTTTACTATCAATATCCCCGTAATCCCGTTGAGAGCCGTTTTCCAAAATTACCGCTCTTAGCGGATTTGAATTCAACAAAAGAAAAATGCAAACCAAATTTCATTATTATAGTCCTTGTAGCTCGAAAAAAGTAATTTTTTTGTCAATACGTCCCAGTAACCCCCTGCAACCCCCCAGAACTTGCTTTGATTAAAATTTATTCTTAGTGGATCCCTATTCAACAAAAGAAACATGCTTAACAAATTTCAAGTATATGGGTCTAACAATTAAAAACAGGAATTTTTTTCTGTAACTCCTCTTGACCCCGCGCAAACATCTTTGGGGGTCAATTTTCATTTTACTCTTTGTTAGAGGAACTCCATTTCATGAAAGGAACATACCTACCAATTTTCAAGCAGGATGATCAAGTAGTTTAAAAATGGAAATATTTATCGATTACGCCTCTTAATCTCCCGAAATTAAACTTAGTAGTTGATATTCGCGAAACCCATTTTGTAGCGGTTCTCTACTTTACGAAAGGAATCTGCTTATCAAATTTCAAGACTGTACGTCGAACAGTTTAAAAATGGGGATAATTGTCTATAACGCCACTTGAGGCCCCGCAACGCCACTTCTGGGTATGTTTTCATAAAAACCATTTTGTAGGGGAATTGCACTCTATGAAAGGAATCTGCTTAGCAAAATTTGAAGACTGTGCGTCCAATTACTTAAAAATGCAAAAAAATTATCAATAACGCCCCTTGAACCCTCGCAACACCACCTAGGGGTCGATTTTCACAAAACACATTTTGCAGTGTATTTCTATCCTATGAGAGGAATCTGCTAACCAAATTTCAAGACTATGAGTCTAATAGTTTAAAAGAAGAAATAATTATTTATATCTGCCCTTAACCCCCCGCAACACCCCTTGGGGGTCAATTTTCTCCAAACCCGTTTTGTAGCGGATATTTACTCCTTGAAAGAAACATTCCTACCAATTTTCAAGCAGGTAGGTCAAATAGTTTAAAAACGAAAATATTTATCTCTTACGCCCTTTATTCCCCTGCAACGCCACTTAGAGATCTGTTTTCACAAAACCTTCTTATAGCTGATCTCTACTCTATGAAAGAAATCTCTTTATCAAATATAAAGACTGTGCGTCTAATAGTTTAAAAATGGAAATAATTATCTATAACGCCCCTTAAGTCCCCTCAACGCCACTTGGGGGCAATTTTCACGAAACCCATTTTTAGCGTATATCTACCCTATGAGAAGAATCTGCTTACTAAGTTTCAGGACTGTACGTCTAATAACTTAAAAATAAAAATTTATAACGCCCTTAAACCCCCCGCCCCGCAACACCCCTTGGGGGTCTTGTGAGGATTTTTTGAAATGTTCGACACACGGGAAAAATTATTAATTATTAAGTATTTTGAGTGTTTTATTAAAGTTTGTTCAAAAAAGTTTTTGGCTTTTTATTTTTTAAATCACTGATATTAAAAGTTTTAAAAATAATTTTTATTTAAACGCAACGATATTGATTCATTTCACAGTATGAAATTCAAAAAGAAAATAATACTATGTGATAAAAATATATTTAAAAATATTTCCTTATAATTTTTATGATATTTTTTTTCTTATATTCTACTGTTCTTCAATAAATCAATCTTTAAGAATAAAAAAAAACCATCGGTTGTGATGAGTTATATGAGGGAATTCCCCTTTTTCTACGCAGCGAGACTCAAAACTACCTCAACTTTTCCCATCTTCCAAACACAAAGCTAACGCAACGTGAATGACCTTGACGAAATTCAGAAATAACGTCGAGAGAACCGAATGAGCATCCCTTACGGGAATCTGGCAACGTTTTTTCAGGATTCTTCACATTTCCGGCTATAAAAAAATTATGGCGTGATAAATTGAAATGAAAACCACCCTATCTCTCAAGTTGGATCGAACTGCACATGGTGTGCAAATTTTATTATAATCGGTTAAGTGGTTCAGGAGTCCATTGAGGACAAACATTGTGACGCGAGATTTATATATATAAAGATATATATATATGGATTAAATGGGGAACCTGCTATTTGGCAGCGCTATGATGACGGACTATTTCAGGGTATGGATGGAGTCAAAGTATTTATGGATGATGCTAGAATAACAAGGAGTGATAAAATTTCGCTTTTTACAGCTTATAAGGAATTTTTTAAGAAATGTAGAGAACACGGGCTAAAGCTTAATTTAAATAAAAGTAAGTTTTTCCAAAATGAAATAAATTTTCTTGGGCATTGAATCGATTCAAAAGGGTTACATAAATCTAACGAAAAAATCTCAGCCGTTGTTACTGCTCCTGTACCCAGGAATGTTCATGAAGTAAAAAGTTACTTAGGGTTAGTTAATTTTTACGGGAAATTTTGTGAACATTTAGCTACTATTGCTAATCCTCTTAATATAATTTGACAAAGAAAAATGTTAGATTTTTATGGTCGAAGGATTGCCAGGTTGCCTTTGAGCAAATAAAGAAGGAAATATGTTCACCTAAAGTTTTGGTGCATTATGATCCTAACCTACCTTTAACTTTGTGACGGGTCTATCCGCGTTAATTTCCAAACTAATCCTCTTGGGTAACTTTAGGGCCAGCATTTATTCTATTTCACAGCCTCTTCGGGAAAAACTCGAGATAGTTATATGTTAATTAGTTCGACTATATAAAGTCTAGATTTCGTAAGAGTGAGATAGAGAAGGAATTGCCAAACTAAATGTAAGTATCGTCTATGGATCATTTCAACAAGCTTTGCGCGTATTTGATAATATTATAGTAAAGTACTAGATTAATCATTAAAGGAATCAAAACAATTAGGTTTAGTACCGACCTGAAGTTAACAAGAGTTTGTCTCCTTGTCAATTCTCTGATAGCTGAGATTACTTAGACGGGAATATTAGATTTGAATGTTAGATTTGAGTATTAGATTTGAGTATCAGGATTAATCTAGGTATTAGAGAATCACTCCAAGGTTTCCACTTATAAATTGAACTTGTGCTTGTTAATTGTGTTTGTCTGTCTTCAATAAATAATTATTGTTATGGCTTTTGTTGGTGATGATGTGTTTCCTCCTACACTAGGCGCGTCGGGCAATGTGAACTCAGTCCAAGATAGGACTGGGCCACGACAACTTTAGCTAGTGATTCATCTCCAGTTGGTATTGGTTGTGTTTTGTCACACGTATATCCAGATAGCTCTGAACGTCCGATCGCGTTCGCATCAGGAACTTTATCCGGGTCCGAGAAAAAATACTCCCAAATTGATAAAGAAGCTCTTTCAATAGTTGGGCAGTAAAAAAGTTTTATCTATATTTGAAAGGTAGAAGATTCACTTTGATAACGGATCACAAACCTTTGGTAGCTATTTTAGGTTCGAAAAGAGGTTTACCAGTGTTTGCAGCTACCAGGCTTTTACATTATGCGCTAGTTTTGCAGTCATTTGAGTTTGATATAATATTCCGTAAAACGATTGAACACGAAAATGCAGACTTTTTTTCTCGGTTACCAAAAACATCAGAAGAGTTGGAGGTTAAAGATGACATCACAATATTTCAGATGTCACAGATTGAAGCATTACCTGTTACTTCTAAGGAGTTACGACATGAGACGGGTAAAGATTTAGAGCTGGGTCCATTCTTAAAAGCCTTAAGAGAAGGTAAAGATTTGCAAGGGAGGAAGCTCAGTATACCATTGAGGATGGTTGTATTATGTACGAACTAAGTGTCTGTATTCCAAGGGAAATTTCAGAAGAATGTTCTGGAAGAATTACATGCTGGACACTTAGGAAATAGTAATATAATGAAGGCCATAGCTAGATCGTTTGTCTATTGGAAAAATATAGATAAAGATATTGAAGAAGCGCAAAAAACTGTGTCGATTGTGCTAGATATAAGGCTGATTCCACAAAAGCTAAAGTTCATACTGGGAATATCCCAGTATGCCTGGGAACGTATTCATATAGATTTGCCTGGACCAATTTTTGAACACCGCGTTTTTTCTGATCGTTGACGCTCATTCCAAATGTTTAGAAGTGTATCCTATGAAGACAACCACAACCAAGAAAACCATCGAATGTCTTCGAGATAGTTTTGCAAGATTCGGATTACCTAGGGTACTTGTCAGCGATAATGAATCTCAGTTTACATCCTATGAATTTCAGCGATTTATGCAAAGAAATGGAGCTACGCACAAAATTAGTGCACCTTTCAAACCTTCTAGTAATGGACAAGCAGAATGCTAGTTGCTACTTTAAAGTAGTCATTAAGAGCTATGCATAAATACGAAAGGTACTATACAACAGAAATTAAGTACATTTTTAATGCAATACCGAAAAGCTCCTAATGTAACTACAACGCACAGTCCAGCCATGTTATTCCTAAAAAGAGACATTAGAACGAGGATAGATTTACTTTTACCTGAATTGAAACAAAAATTCAGGATAAATTACGAAGAGATAATTTTGAATTCCGAGATAGGAAATTTGATGTTGGAGATCGGTGCTGTGAGAGTTTACAGAGCAGCAAATACTAGAATGGAAGTTTGGTACCATTGTAAACCAGGATGGCGTGCTCCACTACATCAT